>CATORP010000003.1:0-118221 GCA_951805285.1 Thymelicus acteon
TAATGGGTAAGTACTAATGTGTTTTCTATGTAGGTTAGGTTAGGTTAGGTTAGGTTAGGTTAGGTTAGGTTAGGTTAGTTTAGCTTTTTTTCGATTTTGGGTGGTCGGATCGAGACGGGAGTGGTGTCAGAGGATAGGGCTCGACGAGCGCTATACAGGAATGAAGGAAAATTGAAAATAGGGCGTAGTCGGAAAAAGAAAATCGGAAAATAGATGTTTTTTAGGAGTTTTAGGTGAAAATTAGGAAAATTTAAGGACGAATTTTCAAAAGATGTTTAGAGACAGGTGCGCGAAGTAATTACGCGTCTTTTGGTACCGCACAGTGGTAGGTAAATTTGAAATCTAATAATAAACTATTGCAATATCGTGTAATTTTTTAAAGAAAATTAAATTTAATGTAAATTTTGAAAAATTTTAGGTGAAATTAAAAACAAATTGGACAGTCGGATAGAGCACTTCAAGACGAATCTTTTGATGTATAACACTATTATAAAAGGACAACTAATGGGTAAGTACTAATGTGTTTTCTATGTGGTTAGGTTAGGTTAGGTTAGGTTAGGTTAGGTTAGGTTAGGTTAGTTTAGCTTTTTTTCGATTTTGGGTGGTCGGATCGAGACGGGAGTGGTGTCAGAGGATAGGGCTCGACGAGCGCTATACAGGAATGAAGGAAAATTGAAAATAGGGCGTAGTCGGAAAAAGAAAATCGGAAAATAGATGTTTTTTAGGAGTTTTAGGTGAAAATTAGGAAAATTTAAGGACGAATTTTCAAAAGATGTTTAGAGACAGGTGCGCGAAGTAATTACGCGTCTTTTGGTACCGCACAGTGGTAGGTAAATTTGAAATCTAATAATAAACTATTGCAATATCGTGTAATTTTTTAAAGAAAATTAAATTTAATGTAAATTTTGAAAAATTTTAGGTGAAATTAAAAACAAATTGGACAGTCGGATAGAGCACTTCAAGACGAATCTTTTGATGTATAACACTATTATAAAAGGACAACTAATGGGTAAGTACTAATGTGTTTTCTATGTGGTTAGGTTAGGTTAGGTTAGGTTAGGTTAGGTTAGGTTAGGTTAGTTTAGCTTTTTTTCGATTTTGGGTGGTCGGATCGAGACGGGAGTGGTGTCAGAGGATAGGGCTCGACGAGCGCTATACAGGAATGAAGGAAAATTGAAAATAGGGCGTAGTCGGAAAAAGAAAATCGGAAAATAGATGTTTTTTAGGAGTTTTAGGTGAAAATTAGGAAAATTTAAGGACGAATTTTCAAAAGATGTTTAGAGACAGGTGCGCGAAGTAATTACGCGTCTTTTGGTACCGCACAGTGGTAGGTAAATTTGAAATCTAATAATAAACTATTGCAATATCGTGTAATTTTTTAAAGAAAATTAAATTTAATGTAAATTTTGAAAAATTTTAGGTGAAATTAAAAACAAATTGGACAGTCGGATAGAGCACTTCAAGACGAATCTTTTGATGTATAACACTATTATAAAAGGACAACTAATGGGTAAGTACTAATGTGTTTTCTATGTGGTTAGGTTAGGTTAGGTTAGGTTAGGTTAGGTTAGGTTAGGTTAGTTTAGCTTTTTTTCGATTTTGGGTGGTCGGATCGAGACGGGAGTGGTGTCAGAGGATAGGGCTCGACGAGCGCTATACAGGAATGAAGGAAAATTGAAAATAGGGCGTAGTCGGAAAAAGAAAATCGGAAAATAGATGTTTTTTAGGAGTTTTAGGTGAAAATTAGGAAAATTTAAGGACGAATTTTCAAAAGATGTTTAGAGACAGGTGCGCGAAGTAATTACGCGTCTTTTGGTACCGCACAGTGGTAGGTAAATTTGAAATCTAATAATAAACTATTGCAATATCGTGTAATTTTTTAAAGAAAATTAAATTTAATGTAAATTTTGAAAAATTTTAGGTGAAATTAAAAACAAATTGGACAGTCGGATAGAGCACTTCAAGACGAATCTTTTGATGTATAACACTATTATAAAAGGACAACTAATGGGTAAGTACTAATGTGTTTTCTATGTGGTTAGGTTAGGTTAGGTTAGGTTAGGTTAGGTTAGGTTAGGTTAGTTTAGCTTTTTTTCGATTTTGGGTGGTCGGATCGAGACGGGAGTGGTGTCAGAGGATAGGGCTCGACGAGCGCTATACAGGAATGAAGGAAAATTGAAAATAGGGCGTAGTCGGAAAAAGAAAATCGGAAAATAGATGTTTTTTAGGAGTTTTAGGTGAAAATTAGGAAAATTTAAGGACGAATTTTCAAAAGATGTTTAGAGACAGGTGCGCGAAGTAATTACGCGTCTTTTGGTACCGCACAGTGGTAGGTAAATTTGAAATCTAATAATAAACTATTGCAATATCGTGTAATTTTTTAAAGAAAATTAAATTTAATGTAAATTTTGAAAAATTTTAGGTGAAATTAAAAACAAATTGGACAGTCGGATAGAGCACTTCAAGACGAATCTTTTGATGTATAACACTATTATAAAAGGACAACTAATGGGTAAGTACTAATGTGTTTTCTATGTGGTTAGGTTAGGTTAGGTTAGGTTAGGTTAGGTTAGGTTAGGTTAGTTTAGCTTTTTTTCGATTTTGGGTGGTCGGATCGAGACGGGAGTGGTGTCAGAGGATAGGGCTCGACGAGCGCTATACAGGAATGAAGGAAAATTGAAAATAGGGCGTAGTCGGAAAAAGAAAATCGGAAAATAGATGTTTTTTAGGAGTTTTAGGTGAAAATTAGGAAAATTTAAGGACGAATTTTCAAAAGATGTTTAGAGACAGGTGCGCGAAGTAATTACGCGTCTTTTGGTACTTCACAGTGGTAGGTAAATTTGAAATCTAATAATAAACTATTGCAATATCGTGTAATTTTTTAAAGAAAATTAAATTTAATGTAAATTTTGAAAAATTTTAGGTGAAATTAAAAACAAATTGGACAGTCGGATAGAGCACTTCAAGACGAATCTTTTGATGTATAACACTATTATAAAAGGACAACTAATGGGTAAGTACTAATGTGTTTTCTATGTGGTTAGGTTAGGTTAGGTTAGGTTAGGTTAGGTTAGGTTAGGTTAGTTTAGCTTTTTTTCGATTTTGGGTGGTCGGATCGAGACGGGAGTGGTGTCAGAGGATAGGGCTCGACGAGCGCTATACAGGAATGAAGGAAAATTGAAAATAGGGCGTAGTCGGAAAAAGAAAATCGGAAAATAGATGTTTTTTAGGAGTTTTAGGTGAAAATTAGGAAAATTTAAGGACGAATTTTCAAAAGATGTTTAGAGACAGGTGCGCGAAGTAATTACGCGTCTTTTGGTACCGCACAGTGGTAGGTAAATTTGAAATCTAATAATAAACTATTGCAATATCGTGTAATTTTTTAAAGAAAATTAAATTTAATGTAAATTTTGAAAAATTTTAGGTGAAATTAAAAACAAATTGGACAGTCGGATAGAGCACTTCAAGACGAATCTTTTGATGTATAACACTATTATAAAAGGACAACTAATGGGTAAGTACTAATGTGTTTTCTATGTGGTTAGGTTAGGTTAGGTTAGGTTAGGTTAGGTTAGGTTAGGTTAGTTTAGCTTTTTTTCGATTTTGGGTGGTCGGATCGAGACGGGAGTGGTGTCAGAGGATAGGGCTCGACGAGCGCTATACAGGAATGAAGGAAAATTGAAAATAGGGCGTAGTCGGAAAAAGAAAATCGGAAAATAGATGTTTTTTAGGAGTTTTAGGTGAAAATTAGGAAAATTTAAGGACGAATTTTCAAAAGATGTTTAGAGACAGGTGCGCGAAGTAATTACGCGTCTTTTGGTACCGCACAGTGGTAGGTAAATTTGAAATCTAATAATAAACTATTGCAATATCGTGTAATTTTTTAAAGAAAATTAAATTTAATGTAAATTTTGAAAAATTTTAGGTGAAATTAAAAACAAATTGGACAGTCGGATAGAGCACTTCAAGACGAATCTTTTGATGTATAACACTATTATAAAAGGACAACTAATGGGTAAGTACTAATGTGTTTTCTATGTGGTTAGGTTAGGTTAGGTTAGGTTAGGTTAGGTTAGGTTAGGTTAGTTTAGCTTTTTTTCGATTTTGGGTGGTCGGATCGAGACGGGAGTGGTGTCAGAGGATAGGGCTCGACGAGCGCTATACAGGAATGAAGGAAAATTGAAAATAGGGCGTAGTCGGAAAAAGAAAATCGGAAAATAGATGTTTTTTAGGAGTTTTAGGTGAAAATTAGGAAAATTTAAGGACGAATTTTCAAAAGATGTTTAGAGACAGGTGCGCGAAGTAATTACGCGTCTTTTGGTACCGCACAGTGGTAGGTAAATTTGAAATCTAATAATAAACTATTGCAATATCGTGTAATTTTTTAAAGAAAATTAAATTTAATGTAAATTTTGAAAAATTTTAGGTGAAATTAAAAACAAATTGGACAGTCGGATAGAGCACTTCAAGACGAATCTTTTGATGTATAACACTATTATAAAAGGACAACTAATGGGTAAGTACTAATGTGTTTTCTATGTGGTTAGGTTAGGTTAGGTTAGGTTAGGTTAGGTTAGGTTAGGTTAGTTTAGCTTTTTTTCGATTTTGGGTGGTCGGATCGAGACGGGAGTGGTGTCAGAGGATAGGGCTCGACGAGCGCTATACAGGAATGAAGGAAAATTGAAAATAGGGCGTAGTCGGAAAAAGAAAATCGGAAAATAGATGTTTTTTAGGAGTTTTAGGTGAAAATTAGGAAAATTTAAGGACGAATTTTCAAAAGATGTTTAGAGACAGGTGCGCGAAGTAATTACGCGTCTTTTGGTACCGCACAGTGGTAGGTAAATTTGAAATCTAATAATAAACTATTGCAATATCGTGTAATTTTTTAAAGAAAATTAAATTTAATGTAAATTTTGAAAAATTTTAGGTGAAATTAAAAACAAATTGGACAGTCGGATAGAGCACTTCAAGACGAATCTTTTGATGTATAACACTATTATAAAAGGACAACTAATGGGTAAGTACTAATGTGTTTTCTATGTGGTTAGGTTAGGTTAGGTTAGGTTAGGTTAGGTTAGGTTAGGTTAGTTTAGCTTTTTTTCGATTTTGGGTGGTCGGATCGAGACGGGAGTGGTGTCAGAGGATAGGGCTCGACGAGCGCTATACAGGAATGAAGGAAAATTGAAAATAGGGCGTAGTCGGAAAAAGAAAATCGGAAAATAGATGTTTTTTAGGAGTTTTAGGTGAAAATTAGGAAAATTTAAGGACGAATTTTCAAAAGATGTTTAGAGACAGGTGCGCGAAGTAATTACGCGTCTTTTGGTACCGCACAGTGGTAGGTAAATTTGAAATCTAATAATAAACTATTGCAATATCGTGTAATTTTTTAAAGAAAATTAAATTTAATGTAAATTTTGAAAAATTTTAGGTGAAATTAAAAACAAATTGGACAGTCGGATAGAGCACTTCAAGACGAATCTTTTGATGTATAACACTATTATAAAAGGACAACTAATGGGTAAGTACTAATGTGTTTTCTATGTGGTTAGGTTAGGTTAGGTTAGGTTAGGTTAGGTTAGGTTAGGTTAGTTTAGCTTTTTTTCGATTTTGGGTGGTCGGATCGAGACGGGAGTGGTGTCAGAGGATAGGGCTCGACGAGCGCTATACAGGAATGAAGGAAAATTGAAAATAGGGCGTAGTCGGAAAAAGAAAATCGGAAAATAGATGTTTTTTAGGAGTTTTAGGTGAAAATTAGGAAAATTTAAGGACGAATTTTCAAAAGATGTTTAGAGACAGGTGCGCGAAGTAATTACGCGTCTTTTGGTACCGCACAGTGGTAGGTAAATTTGAAATCTAATAATAAACTATTGCAATATCGTGTAATTTTTTAAAGAAAATTAAATTTAATGTAAATTTTGAAAAATTTTAGGTGAAATTAAAAACAAATTGGACAGTCGGATAGAGCACTTCAAGACGAATCTTTTGATGTATAACACTATTATAAAAGGACAACTAATGGGTAAGTACTAATGTGTTTTCTATGTGGTTAGGTTAGGTTAGGTTAGGTTAGGTTAGGTTAGGTTAGGTTAGTTTAGCTTTTTTTCGATTTTGGGTGGTCGGATCGAGACGGGAGTGGTGTCAGAGGATAGGGCTCGACGAGCGCTATACAGGAATGAAGGAAAATTGAAAATAGGGCGTAGTCGGAAAAAGAAAATCGGAAAATAGATGTTTTTTAGGAGTTTTAGGTGAAAATTAGGAAAATTTAAGGACGAATTTTCAAAAGATGTTTAGAGACAGGTGCGCGAAGTAATTACGCGTCTTTTGGTACCGCACAGTGGTAGGTAAATTTGAAATCTAATAATAAACTATTGCAATATCGTGTAATTTTTTAAAGAAAATTAAATTTAATGTAAATTTTGAAAAATTTTAGGTGAAATTAAAAACAAATTGGACAGTCGGATAGAGCACTTCAAGACGAATCTTTTGATGTATAACACTATTATAAAAGGACAACTAATGGGTAAGTACTAATGTGTTTTCTATGTGGTTAGGTTAGGTTAGGTTAGGTTAGGTTAGGTTAGGTTAGGTTAGTTTAGCTTTTTTTCGATTTTGGGTGGTCGGATCGAGACGGGAGTGGTGTCAGAGGATAGGGCTCGACGAGCGCTATACAGGAATGAAGGAAAATTGAAAATAGGGCGTAGTCGGAAAAAGAAAATCGGAAAATAGATGTTTTTTAGGAGTTTTAGGTGAAAATTAGGAAAATTTAAGGACGAATTTTCAAAAGATGTTTAGAGACAGGTGCGCGAAGTAATTACGCGTCTTTTGGTACCGCACAGTGGTAGGTAAATTTGAAATCTAATAATAAACTATTGCAATATCGTGTAATTTTTTAAAGAAAATTAAATTTAATGTAAATTTTGAAAAATTTTAGGTGAAATTAAAAACAAATTGGACAGTCGGATAGAGCACTTCAAGACGCATCTTTTGATGTATAACACTATTATAAAAGGACAACTAATGGGTAAGTACTAATGTGTTTTCTATGTGGTTAGGTTAGGTTAGGTTAGGTTAGGTTAGGTTAGGTTAGGTTAGTTTAGCTTTTTTTCGATTTTGGGTGGTCGGATCGAGACGGGAGTGGTGTCAGAGGATAGGGCTCGACGAGCGCTATACAGGAATGAAGGAAAATTGAAAATAGGGCGTAGTCGGAAAAAGAAAATCGGAAAATAGATGTTTTTTAGGAGTTTTAGGTGAAAATTAGGAAAATTTAAGGACGAATTTTCAAAAGATGTTTAGAGACAGGTGCGCGAAGTAATTACGCGTCTTTTGGTACCGCACAGTGGTAGGTAAATTTGAAATCTAATAATAAACTATTGCAATATCGTGTAATTTTTTAAAGAAAATTAAATTTAATGTAAATTTTGAAAAATTTTAGGTGAAATTAAAAACAAATTGGACAGTCGGATAGAGCACTTCAAGACGAATCTTTTGATGTATAACACTATTATAAAAGGACAACTAATGGGTAAGTACTAATGTGTTTTCTATGTGGTTAGGTTAGGTTAGGTTAGGTTAGGTTAGGTTAGGTTAGGTTAGTTTAGCTTTTTTTCGATTTTGGGTGGTCGGATCGAGACGGGAGTGGTGTCAGAGGATAGGGCTCGACGAGCGCTATACAGGAATGAAGGAAAATTGAAAATAGGGCGTAGTCGGAAAAAGAAAATCGGAAAATAGATGTTTTTTAGGAGTTTTAGGTGAAAATTAGGAAAATTTAAGGACGAATTTTCAAAAGATGTTTAGAGACAGGTGCGCGAAGTAATTACGCGTCTTTTGGTACCGCACAGTGGTAGGTAAATTTGAAATCTAATAATAAACTATTGCAATATCGTGTAATTTTTTAAAGAAAATTAAATTTAATGTAAATTTTGAAAAATTTTAGGTGAAATTAAAAACAAATTGGACAGTCGGATAGAGCACTTCAAGACGAATCTTTTGATGTATAACACTATTATAAAAGGACAACTAATGGGTAAGTACTAATGTGTTTTCTATGTGGTTAGGTTAGGTTAGGTTAGGTTAGGTTAGGTTAGGTTAGGTTAGTTTAGCTTTTTTTCGATTTTGGGTGGTCGGATCGAGACGGGAGTGGTGTCAGAGGATAGGGCTCGACGAGCGCTATACAGGAATGAAGGAAAATTGAAAATAGGGCGTAGTCGGAAAAAGAAAATCGGAAAATAGATGTTTTTTAGGAGTTTTAGGTGAAAATTAGGAAAATTTAAGGACGAATTTTCAAAAGATGTTTAGAGACAGGTGCGCGAAGTAATTACGCGTCTTTTGGTACCGCACAGTGGTAGGTAAATTTGAAATCTAATAATAAACTATTGCAATATCGTGTAATTTTTTAAAGAAAATTAAATTTAATGTAAATTTTGAAAAATTTTAGGTGAAATTAAAAACAAATTGGACAGTCGGATAGAGCACTTCAAGACGAATCTTTTGATGTATAACACTATTATAAAAGGACAACTAATGGGTAAGTACTAATGTGTTTTCTATGTGGTTAGGTTAGGTTAGGTTAGGTTAGGTTAGGTTAGGTTAGGTTAGTTTAGCTTTTTTTCGATTTTGGGTGGTCGGATCGAGACGGGAGTGGTGTCAGAGGATAGGGCTCGACGAGCGCTATACAGGAATGAAGGAAAATTGAAAATAGGGCGTAGTCGGAAAAAGAAAATCGGAAAATAGATGTTTTTTAGGAGTTTTAGGTGAAAATTAGGAAAATTTAAGGACGAATTTTCAAAAGATGTTTAGAGACAGGTGCGCGAAGTAATTACGCGTCTTTTGGTACCGCACAGTGGTAGGTAAATTTGAAATCTAATAATAAACTATTGCAATATCGTGTAATTTTTTAAAGAAAATTAAATTTAATGTAAATTTTGAAAAATTTTAGGTGAAATTAAAAACAAATTGAACAGTCGGATAGAGCACTTCAAGACGAATCTTTTGATGTATAACACTATTATAAAAGGACAACTAATGGGTAAGTACTAATGTGTTTTCTATGTGGTTAGGTTAGGTTAGGTTAGGTTAGGTTAGGTTAGGTTAGGTTAGTTTAGCTTTTTTTCGATTTTGGGTGGTCGGATCGAGACGGGAGTGGTGTCAGAGGATAGGGCTCGACGAGCGCTATACAGGAATGAAGGAAAATTGAAAATAGGGCGTAGTCGGAAAAAGAAAATCGGAAAATAGATGTTTTTTAGGAGTTTTAGGTGAAAATTAGGAAAATTTAAGGACGAATTTTCAAAAGATGTTTAGAGACAGGTGCGCGAAGTAATTACGCGTCTTTTGGTACCGCACAGTGGTAGGTAAATTTGAAATCTAATAATAAACTATTGCAATATCGTGTAATTTTTTAAAGAAAATTAAATTTAATGTAAATTTTGAAAAATTTTAGGTGAAATTAAAAACAAATTGGACAGTCGGATAGAGCACTTCAAGACGAATCTTTTGATGTATAACACTATTATAAAAGGACAACTAATGGGTAAGTACTAATGTGTTTTCTATGTGGTTAGGTTAGGTTAGGTTAGGTTAGGTTAGGTTAGGTTAGGTTAGTTTAGCTTTTTTTCGATTTTGGGTGGTCGGATCGAGACGGGAGTGGTGTCAGAGGATAGGGCTCGACGAGCGCTATACAGGAATGAAGGAAAATTGAAAATAGGGCGTAGTCGGAAAAAGAAAATCGGAAAATAGATGTTTTTTAGGAGTTTTAGGTGAAAATTAGGAAAATTTAAGGACGAATTTTCAAAAGATGTTTAGAGACAGGTGCGCGAAGTAATTACGCGTCTTTTGGTACCGCACAGTGGTAGGTAAATTTGAAATCTAATAATAAACTATTGCAATATCGTGTAATTTTTTAAAGAAAATTAAATTTAATGTAAATTTTGAAAAATTTTAGGTGAAATTAAAAACAAATTGGACAGTCGGATAGAGCACTTCAAGACGAATCTTTTGATGTATAACACTATTATAAAAGGACAACTAATGGGTAAGTACTAATGTGTTTTCTATGTGGTTAGGTTAGGTTAGGTTAGGTTAGGTTAGGTTAGGTTAGGTTAGTTTAGCTTTTTTTCGATTTTGGGTGGTCGGATCGAGACGGGAGTGGTGTCAGAGGATAGGGCTCGACGAGCGCTATACAGGAATGAAGGAAAATTGAAAATAGGGCGTAGTCGGAAAAAGAAAATCGGAAAATAGATGTTTTTTAGGAGTTTTAGGTGAAAATTAGGAAAATTTAAGGACGAATTTTCAAAAGATGTTTAGAGACAGGTGCGCGAAGTAATTACGCGTCTTTTGGTACCGCACAGTGGTAGGTAAATTTGAAATCTAATAATAAACTATTGCAATATCGTGTAATTTTTTAAAGAAAATTAAATTTAATGTAAATTTTGAAAAATTTTAGGTGAAATTAAAAACAAATTGGACAGTCGGATAGAGCACTTCAAGACGAATCTTTTGATGTATAACACTATTATAAAAGGACAACTAATGGGTAAGTACTAATGTGTTTTCTATGTGGTTAGGTTAGGTTAGGTTAGGTTAGGTTAGGTTAGGTTAGGTTAGTTTAGCTTTTTTTCGATTTTGGGTGGTCGGATCGAGACGGGAGTGGTGTCAGAGGATAGGGCTCGACGAGCGCTATACAGGAATGAAGGAAAATTGAAAATAGGGCGTAGTCGGAAAAAGAAAATCGGAAAATAGATGTTTTTTAGGAGTTTTAGGTGAAAATTAGGAAAATTTAAGGACGAATTTTCAAAAGATGTTTAGAGACAGGTGCGCGAAGTAATTACGCGTCTTTTGGTACCGCACAGTGGTAGGTAAATTTGAAATCTAATAATAAACTATTGCAATATCGTGTAATTTTTTAAAGAAAATTAAATTTAATGTAAATTTTGAAAAATTTTAGGTGAAATTAAAAACAAATTGGACAGTCGGATAGAGCACTTCAAGACGAATCTTTTGATGTATAACACTATTATAAAAGGACAACTAATGGGTAAGTACTAATGTGTTTTCTATGTGGTTAGGTTAGGTTAGGTTAGGTTAGGTTAGGTTAGGTTAGGTTAGTTTAGCTTTTTTTCGATTTTGGGTGGTCGGATCGAGACGGGAGTGGTGTCAGAGGATAGGGCTCGACGAGCGCTATACAGGAATGAAGGAAAATTGAAAATAGGGCGTAGTCGGAAAAAGAAAATCGGAAAATAGATGTTTTTTAGGAGTTTTAGGTGAAAATTAGGAAAATTTAAGGACGAATTTTCAAAAGATGTTTAGAGACAGGTGCGCGAAGTAATTACGCGTCTTTTGGTACCGCACAGTGGTAGGTAAATTTGAAATCTAATAATAAACTATTGCAATATCGTGTAATTTTTTAAAGAAAATTAAATTTAATGTAAATTTTGAAAAATTTTAGGTGAAATTAAAAACAAATTGGACAGTCGGATAGAGCACTTCAAGACGAATCTTTTGATGTATAACACTATTATAAAAGGACAACTAATGGGTAAGTACTAATGTGTTTTCTATGTGGTTAGGTTAGGTTAGGTTAGGTTAGGTTAGGTTAGGTTAGGTTAGTTTAGCTTTTTTTCGATTTTGGGTGGTCGGATCGAGACGGGAGTGGTGTCAGAGGATAGGGCTCGACGAGCGCTATACAGGAATGAAGGAAAATTGAAAATAGGGCGTAGTCGGAAAAAGAAAATCGGAAAATAGATGTTTTTTAGGAGTTTTAGGTGAAAATTAGGAAAATTTAAGGACGAATTTTCAAAAGATGTTTAGAGACAGGTGCGCGAAGTAATTACGCGTCTTTTGGTACCGCACAGTGGTAGGTAAATTTGAAATCTAATAATAAACTATTGCAATATCGTGTAATTTTTTAAAGAAAATTAAATTTAATGTAAATTTTGAAAAATTTTAGGTGAAATTAAAAACAAATTGGACAGTCGGATAGAGCACTTCAAGACGAATCTTTTGATGTATAACACTATTATAAAAGGACAACTAATGGGTAAGTACTAATGTGTTTTCTATGTGGTTAGGTTAGGTTAGGTTAGGTTAGGTTAGGTTAGGTTAGGTTAGTTTAGCTTTTTTTCGATTTTGGGTGGTCGGATCGAGACGGGAGTGGTGTCAGAGGATAGGGCTCGACGAGCGCTATACAGGAATGAAGGAAAATTGAAAATAGGGCGTAGTCGGAAAAAGAAAATCGGAAAATAGATGTTTTTTAGGAGTTTTAGGTGAAAATTAGGAAAATTTAAGGACGAATTTTCAAAAGATGTTTAGAGACAGGTGCGCGAAGTAATTACGCGTCTTTTGGTACCGCACAGTGGTAGGTAAATTTGAAATCTAATAATAAACTATTGCAATATCGTGTAATTTTTTAAAGAAAATTAAATTTAATGTAAATTTTGAAAAATTTTAGGTGAAATTAAAAACAAATTGGACAGTCGGATAGAGCACTTCAAGACGAATCTTTTGATGTATAACACTATTATAAAAGGACAACTAATGGGTAAGTACTAATGTGTTTTCTATGTGGTTAGGTTAGGTTAGGTTAGGTTAGGTTAGGTTAGGTTAGGTTAGTTTAGCTTTTTTTCGATTTTGGGTGGTCGGATCGAGACGGGAGTGGTGTCAGAGGATAGGGCTCGACGAGCGCTATACAGGAATGAAGGAAAATTGAAAATAGGGCGTAGTCGGAAAAAGAAAATCGGAAAATAGATGTTTTTTAGGAGTTTTAGGTGAAAATTAGGAAAATTTAAGGACGAATTTTCAAAAGATGTTTAGAGACAGGTGCGCGAAGTAATTACGCGTCTTTTGGTACCGCACAGTGGTAGGTAAATTTGAAATCTAATAATAAACTATTGCAATATCGTGTAATTTTTTAAAGAAAATTAAATTTAATGTAAATTTTGAAAAATTTTAGGTGAAATTAAAAACAAATTAGACAGTCGGATAGAGCACTTCAAGACGAATCTTTTGATGTATAACACTATTATAAAAGGACAACTAATGGGTAAGTACTAATGTGTTTTCTATGTGGTTAGGTTAGGTTAGGTTAGGTTAGGTTAGGTTAGGTTAGGTTAGTTTAGCTTTTTTTCGATTTTGGGTGGTCGGATCGAGACGGGAGTGGTGTCAGAGGATAGGGCTCGACGAGCGCTATACAGGAATGAAGGAAAATTGAAAATAGGGCGTAGTCGGAAAAAGAAAATCGGAAAATAGATGTTTTTTAGGAGTTTTAGGTGAAAATTAGGAAAATTTAAGGACGAATTTTCAAAAGATGTTTAGAGACAGGTGCGCGAAGTAATTACGCGTCTTTTGGTACCGCACAGTGGTAGGTAAATTTGAAATCTAATAATAAACTATTGCAATATCGTGTAATTTTTTAAAGAAAATTAAATTTAATGTAAATTTTGAAAAATTTTAGGTGAAATTAAAAACAAATTGGACAGTCGGATAGAGCACTTCAAGACGAATCTTTTGATGTATAACACTATTATAAAAGGACAACTAATGGGTAAGTACTAATGTGTTTTCTATGTGGTTAGGTTAGGTTAGGTTAGGTTAGGTTAGGTTAGGTTAGGTTAGTTTAGCTTTTTTTCGATTTTGGGTGGTCGGATCGAGACGGGAGTGGTGTCAGAGGATAGGGCTCGACGAGCGCTATACAGGAATGAAGGAAAATTGAAAATAGGGCGTAGTCGGAAAAAGAAAATCGGAAAATAGATGTTTTTTAGGAGTTTTAGGTGAAAATTAGGAAAATTTAAGGACGAATTTTCAAAAGATGTTTAGAGACAGGTGCGCGAAGTAATTACGCGTCTTTTGGTACCGCACAGTGGTAGGTAAATTTGAAATCTAATAATAAACTATTGCAATATCGTGTAATTTTTTAAAGAAAATTAAATTTAATGTAAATTTTGAAAAATTTTAGGTGAAATTAAAAACAAATTGGACAGTCGGATAGAGCACTTCAAGACGAATCTTTTGATGTATAACACTATTATAAAAGGACAACTAATGGGTAAGTACTAATGTGTTTTCTATGTGGTTAGGTTAGGTTAGGTTAGGTTAGGTTAGGTTAGGTTAGGTTAGTTTAGCTTTTTTTCGATTTTGGGTGGTCGGATCGAGACGGGAGTGGTGTCAGAGGATAGGGCTCGACGAGCGCTATACAGGAATGAAGGAAAATTGAAAATAGGGCGTAGTCGGAAAAAGAAAATCGGAAAATAGATGTTTTTTAGGAGTTTTAGGTGAAAATTAGGAAAATTTAAGGACGAATTTTCAAAAGATGTTTAGAGACAGGTGCGCGAAGTAATTACGCGTCTTTTGGTACCGCACAGTGGTAGGTAAATTTGAAATCTAATAATAAACTATTGCAATATCGTGTAATTTTTTAAAGAAAATTAAATTTAATGTAAATTTTGAAAAATTTTAGGTGAAATTAAAAACAAATTGGACAGTCGGATAGAGCACTTCAAGACGAATCTTTTGATGTATAACACTATTATAAAAGGACAACTAATGGGTAAGTACTAATGTGTTTTCTATTGGTTAGGTTAGGTTAGGTTAGGTTAGGTTAGGTTAGGTTAGGTTAGTTTAGCTTTTTTTCGATTTTGGGTGGTCGGATCGAGACGGGAGTGGTGTCAGAGGATAGGGCTCGACGAGCGCTATACAGGAATGAAGGAAAATTGAAAATAGGGCGTAGTCGGAAAAAGAAAATCGGAAAATAGATGTTTTTTAGGAGTTTTAGGTGAAAATTAGGAAAATTTAAGGACGAATTTTCAAAAGATGTTTAGAGACAGGTGCGCGAAGTAATTACGCGTCTTTTGGTACCGCACAGTGGTAGGTAAATTTGAAATCTAATAATAAACTATTGCAATATCGTGTAATTTTTTAAAGAAAATTAAATTTAATGTAAATTTTGAAAAATTTTAGGTGAAATTAAAAACAAATTGGACAGTCGGATAGAGCACTTCAAGACGAATCTTTTGATGTATAACACTATTATAAAAGGACAACTAATGGGTAAGTACTAATGTGTTTTCTATGTGGTTAGGTTAGGTTAGGTTAGGTTAGGTTAGGTTAGGTTAGGTTAGTTTAGCTTTTTTTCGATTTTGGGTGGTCGGATCGAGACGGGAGTGGTGTCAGAGGATAGGGCTCGACGAGCGCTATACAGGAATGAAGGAAAATTGAAAATAGGGCGTAGTCGGAAAAAGAAAATCGGAAAATAGATGTTTTTTAGGAGTTTTAGGTGAAAATTAGGAAAATTTAAGGACGAATTTTCAAAAGATGTTTAGAGACAGGTGCGCGAAGTAATTACGCGTCTTTTGGTACCGCACAGTGGTAGGTAAATTTGAAATCTAATAATAAACTATTGCAATATCGTGTAATTTTTTAAAGAAAATTAAATTTAATGTAAATTTTGAAAAATTTTAGGTGAAATTAAAAACAAATTGGACAGTCGGATAGAGCACTTCAAGACGAATCTTTTGATGTATAACACTATTATAAAAGGACAACTAATGGGTAAGTACTAATGTGTTTTCTATGTGGTTAGGTTAGGTTAGGTTAGGTTAGGTTAGGTTAGGTTAGGTTAGTTTAGCTTTTTTTCGATTTTGGGTGGTCGGATCGAGACGGGAGTGGTGTCAGAGGATAGGGCTCGACGAGCGCTATACAGGAATGAAGGAAAATTGAAAATAGGGCGTAGTCGGAAAAAGAAAATCGGAAAATAGATGTTTTTTAGGAGTTTTAGGTGAAAATTAGGAAAATTTAAGGACGAATTTTCAAAAGATGTTTAGAGACAGGTGCGCGAAGTAATTACGCGTCTTTTGGTACCGCACAGTGGTAGGTAAATTTGAAATCTAATAATAAACTATTGCAATATCGTGTAATTTTTTAAAGAAAATTAAATTTAATGTAAATTTTGAAAAATTTTAGGTGAAATTAAAAACAAATTGGACAGTCGGATAGAGCACTTCAAGACGAATCTTTTGATGTATAACACTATTATAAAAGGACAACTAATGGGTAAGTACTAATGTGTTTTCTATGTGGTTAGGTTAGGTTAGGTTAGGTTAGGTTAGGTTAGGTTAGGTTAGTTTAGCTTTTTTTCGATTTTGGGTGGTCGGATCGAGACGGGAGTGGTGTCAGAGGATAGGGCTCGACGAGCGCTATACAGGAATGAAGGAAAATTGAAAATAGGGCGTAGTCGGAAAAAGAAAATCGGAAAATAGATGTTTTTTAGGAGTTTTAGGTGAAAATTAGGAAAATTTAAGGACGAATTTTCAAAAGATGTTTAGAGACAGGTGCGCGAAGTAATTACGCGTCTTTTGGTACCGCACAGTGGTAGGTAAATTTGAAATCTAATAATAAACTATTGCAATATCGTGTAATTTTTTAAAGAAAATTAAATTTAATGTAAATTTTGAAAAATTTTAGGTGAAATTAAAAACAAATTGGACAGTCGGATAGAGCACTTCAAGACGAATCTTTTGATGTATAACACTATTATAAAAGGACAACTAATGGGTAAGTACTAATGTGTTTTCTATGTGGTTAGGTTAGGTTAGGTTAGGTTAGGTTAGGTTAGGTTAGGTTAGTTTAGCTTTTTTTCGATTTTGGGTGGTCGGATCGAGACGGGAGTGGTGTCAGAGGATAGGGCTCGACGAGCGCTATACAGGAATGAAGGAAAATTGAAAATAGGGCGTAGTCGGAAAAAGAAAATCGGAAAATAGATGTTTTTTAGGAGTTTTAGGTGAAAATTAGGAAAATTTAAGGACGAATTTTCAAAAGATGTTTAGAGACAGGTGCGCGAAGTAATTACGCGTCTTTTGGTACCGCACAGTGGTAGGTAAATTTGAAATCTAATAATAAACTATTGCAATATCGTGTAATTTTTTAAAGAAAATTAAATTTAATGTAAATTTTGAAAAATTTTAGGTGAAATTAAAAACAAATTGGACAGTCGGATAGAGCACTTCAAGACGAATCTTTTGATGTATAACACTATTATAAAAGGACAACTAATGGGTAAGTACTAATGTGTTTTCTATGTGGTTAGGTTAGGTTAGGTTAGGTTAGGTTAGGTTAGGTTAGGTTAGTTTAGCTTTTTTTCGATTTTGGGTGGTCGGATCGAGACGGGAGTGGTGTCAGAGGATAGGGCTCGACGAGCGCTATACAGGAATGAAGGAAAATTGAAAATAGGGCGTAGTCGGAAAAAGAAAATCGGAAAATAGATGTTTTTTAGGAGTTTTAGGTGAAAATTAGGAAAATTTAAGGACGAATTTTCAAAAGATGTTTAGAGACAGGTGCGCGAAGTAATTACGCGTCTTTTGGTACCGCACAGTGGTAGGTAAATTTGAAATCTAATAATAAACTATTGCAATATCGTGTAATTTTTTAAAGAAAATTAAATTTAATGTAAATTTTGAAAAATTTTAGGTGAAATTAAAAACAAATTGGACAGTCGGATAGAGCACTTCAAGACGAATCTTTTGATGTATAACACTATTATAAAAGGACAACTAATGGGTAAGTACTAATGTGTTTTCTATGTGGTTAGGTTAGGTTAGGTTAGGTTAGGTTAGGTTAGGTTAGGTTAGTTTAGCTTTTTTTCGATTTTGGGTGGTCGGATCGAGACGGGAGTGGTGTCAGAGGATAGGGCTCGACGAGCGCTATACAGGAATGAAGGAAAATTGAAAATAGGGCGTAGTCGGAAAAAGAAAATCGGAAAATAGATGTTTTTTAGGAGTTTTAGGTGAAAATTAGGAAAATTTAAGGACGAATTTTCAAAAGATGTTTAGAGACAGGTGCGCGAAGTAATTACGCGTCTTTTGGTACCGCACAGTGGTAGGTAAATTTGAAATCTAATAATAAACTATTGCAATATCGTGTAATTTTTTAAAGAAAATTAAATTTAATGTAAATTTTGAAAAATTTTAGGTGAAATTAAAAACAAATTGGACAGTCGGATAGAGCACTTCAAGACGAATCTTTTGATGTATAACACTATTATAAAAGGACAACTAATGGGTAAGTACTAATGTGTTTTCTATGTGGTTAGGTTAGGTTAGGTTAGGTTAGGTTAGGTTAGGTTAGGTTAGTTTAGCTTTTTTTCGATTTTGGGTGGTCGGATCGAGACGGGAGTGGTGTCAGAGGATAGGGCTCGACGAGCGCTATACAGGAATGAAGGAAAATTGAAAATAGGGCGTAGTCGGAAAAAGAAAATCGGAAAATAGATGTTTTTTAGGAGTTTTAGGTGAAAATTAGGAAAATTTAAGGACGAATTTTCAAAAGATGTTTAGAGACAGGTGCGCGAAGTAATTACGCGTCTTTTGGTACCGCACAGTGGTAGGTAAATTTGAAATCTAATAATAAACTATTGCAATATCGTGTAATTTTTTAAAGAAAATTAAATTTAATGTAAATTTTGAAAAATTTTAGGTGAAATTAAAAACAAATTGGACAGTCGGATAGAGCACTTCAAGACGAATCTTTTGATGTATAACACTATTATAAAAGGACAACTAATGGGTAAGTACTAATGTGTTTTCTATGTGGTTAGGTTAGGTTAGGTTAGGTTAGGTTAGGTTAGGTTAGGTTAGTTTAGCTTTTTTTCGATTTTGGGTGGTCGGATCGAGACGGGAGTGGTGTCAGAGGATAGGGCTCGACGAGCGCTATACAGGAATGAAGGAAAATTGAAAATAGGGCGTAGTCGGAAAAAGAAAATCGGAAAATAGATGTTTTTTAGGAGTTTTAGGTGAAAATTAGGAAAATTTAAGGACGAATTTTCAAAAGATGTTTAGAGACAGGTGCGCGAAGTAATTACGCGTCTTTTGGTACCGCACAGTGGTAGGTAAATTTGAAATCTAATAATAAACTATTGCAATATCGTGTAATTTTTTAAAGAAAATTAAATTTAATGTAAATTTTGAAAAATTTTAGGTGAAATTAAAAACAAATTGGACAGTCGGATAGAGCACTTCAAGACGAATCTTTTGATGTATAACACTATTATAAAAGGACAACTAATGGGTAAGTACTAATGTGTTTTCTATGTGGTTAGGTTAGGTTAGGTTAGGTTAGGTTAGGTTAGGTTAGGTTAGTTTAGCTTTTTTTCGATTTTGGGTGGTCGGATCGAGACGGGAGTGGTGTCAGAGGATAGGGCTCGACGAGCGCTATACAGGAATGAAGGAAAATTGAAAATAGGGCGTAGTCGGAAAAAGAAAATCGGAAAATAGATGTTTTTTAGGAGTTTTAGGTGAAAATTAGGAAAATTTAAGGACGAATTTTCAAAAGATGTTTAGAGACAGGTGCGCGAAGTAATTACGCGTCTTTTGGTACCGCACAGTGGTAGGTAAATTTGAAATCTAATAATAAACTATTGCAATATCGTGTAATTTTTTAAAGAAAATTAAATTTAATGTAAATTTTGAAAAATTTTAGGTGAAATTAAAAACAAATTGGACAGTCGGATAGAGCACTTCAAGACGAATCTTTTGATGTATAACACTATTATAAAAGGACAACTAATGGGTAAGTACTAATGTGTTTTCTATGTGGTTAGGTTAGGTTAGGTTAGGTTAGGTTAGGTTAGGTTAGGTTAGTTTAGCTTTTTTTCGATTTTGGGTGGTCGGATCGAGACGGGAGTGGTGTCAGAGGATAGGGCTCGACGAGCGCTATACAGGAATGAAGGAAAATTGAAAATAGGGCGTAGTCGGAAAAAGAAAATCGGAAAATAGATGTTTTTTAGGAGTTTTAGGTGAAAATTAGGAAAATTTAAGGACGAATTTTCAAAAGATGTTTAGAGACAGGTGCGCGAAGTAATTACGCGTCTTTTGGTACCGCACAGTGGTAGGTAAATTTGAAATCTAATAATAAACTATTGCAATATCGTGTAATTTTTTAAAGAAAATTAAATTTAATGTAAATTTTGAAAAATTTTAGGTGAAATTAAAAACAAATTGGACAGTCGGATAGAGCACTTCAAGACGAATCTTTTGATGTATAACACTATTATAAAAGGACAACTAATGGGTAAGTACTAATGTGTTTTCTATGTGGTTAGGTTAGGTTAGGTTAGGTTAGGTTAGGTTAGGTTAGGTTAGTTTAGCTTTTTTTCGATTTTGGGTGGTCGGATCGAGACGGGAGTGGTGTCAGAGGATAGGGCTCGACGAGCGCTATACAGGAATGAAGGAAAATTGAAAATAGGGCGTAGTCGGAAAAAGAAAATCGGAAAATAGATGTTTTTTAGGAGTTTTAGGTGAAAATTAGGAAAATTTAAGGACGAATTTTCAAAAGATGTTTAGAGACAGGTGCGCGAAGTAATTACGCGTCTTTTGGTACCGCACAGTGGTAGGTAAATTTGAAATCTAATAATAAACTATTGCAATATCGTGTAATTTTTTAAAGAAAATTAAATTTAATGTAAATTTTGAAAAATTTTAGGTGAAATTAAAAACAAATTGGACAGTCGGATAGAGCACTTCAAGACGAATCTTTTGATGTATAACACTATTATAAAAGGACAACTAATGGGTAAGTACTAATGTGTTTTCTATTGGTTAGGTTAGGTTAGGTTAGGTTAGGTTAGGTTAGGTTAGGTTAGTTTAGCTTTTTTTCGATTTTGGGTGGTCGGATCGAGACGGGAGTGGTGTCAGAGGATAGGGCTCGACGAGCGCTATACAGGAATGAAGGAAAATTGAAAATAGGGCGTAGTCGGAAAAAGAAAATCGGAAAATAGATGTTTTTTAGGAGTTTTAGGTGAAAATTAGGAAAATTTAAGGACGAATTTTCAAAAGATGTTTAGAGACAGGTGCGCGAAGTAATTACGCGTCTTTTGGTACCGCACAGTGGTAGGTAAATTTGAAATCTAATAATAAACTATTGCAATATCGTGTAATTTTTTAAAGAAAATTAAATTTAATGTAAATTTTGAAAAATTTTAGGTGAAATTAAAAACAAATTGGACAGTCGGATAGAGCACTTCAAGACGAATCTTTTGATGTATAACACTATTATAAAAGGACAACTAATGGGTAAGTACTAATGTGTTTTCTATGTGGTTAGGTTAGGTTAGGTTAGGTTAGGTTAGGTTAGGTTAGGTTAGTTTAGCTTTTTTTCGATTTTGGGTGGTCGGATCGAGACGGGAGTGGTGTCAGAGGATAGGGCTCGACGAGCGCTATACAGGAATGAAGGAAAATTGAAAATAGGGCGTAGTCGGAAAAAGAAAATCGGAAAATAGATGTTTTTTAGGAGTTTTAGGTGAAAATTAGGAAAATTTAAGGACGAATTTTCAAAAGATGTTTAGAGACAGGTGCGCGAAGTAATTACGCGTCTTTTGGTACCGCACAGTGGTAGGTAAATTTGAAATCTAATAATAAACTATTGCAATATCGTGTAATTTTTTAAAGAAAATTAAATTTAATGTAAATTTTGAAAAATTTTAGGTGAAATTAAAAACAAATTGGACAGTCGGATAGAGCACTTCAAGACGAATCTTTTGATGTATAACACTATTATAAAAGGACAACTAATGGGTAAGTACTAATGTGTTTTCTATGTGGTTAGGTTAGGTTAGGTTAGGTTAGGTTAGGTTAGGTTAGGTTAGTTTAGCTTTTTTTCGATTTTGGGTGGTCGGATCGAGACGGGAGTGGTGTCAGAGGATAGGGCTCGACGAGCGCTATACAGGAATGAAGGAAAATTGAAAATAGGGCGTAGTCGGAAAAAGAAAATCGGAAAATAGATGTTTTTTAGGAGTTTTAGGTGAAAATTAGGAAAATTTAAGGACGAATTTTCAAAAGATGTTTAGAGACAGGTGCGCGAAGTAATTACGCGTCTTTTGGTACCGCACAGTGGTAGGTAAATTTGAAATCTAATAATAAACTATTGCAATATCGTGTAATTTTTTAAAGAAAATTAAATTTAATGTAAATTTTGAAAAATTTTAGGTGAAATTAAAAACAAATTGGACAGTCGGATAGAGCACTTCAAGACGAATCTTTTGATGTATAACACTATTATAAAAGGACAACTAATGGGTAAGTACTAATGTGTTTTCTATGTGGTTAGGTTAGGTTAGGTTAGGTTAGGTTAGGTTAGGTTAGGTTAGTTTAGCTTTTTTTCGATTTTGGGTGGTCGGATCGAGACGGGAGTGGTGTCAGAGGATAGGGCTCGACGAGCGCTATACAGGAATGAAGGATTGAAAATAGGGCGTAGTCGGAAAAAGAAAATCGGAAAATAGATGTTTTTTAGGAGTTTTAGGTGAAAATTAGGAAAATTTAAGGACGAATTTTCAAAAGATGTTTAGAGACAGGTGCGCGAAGTAATTACGCGTCTTTTGGTACCGCACAGTGGTAGGTAAATTTGAAATCTAATAATAAACTATTGCAATATCGTGTAATTTTTTAAAGAAAATTAAATTTAATGTAAATTTTGAAAAATTTTAGGTGAAATTAAAAACAAATTGGACAGTCGGATAGAGCACTTCAAGACGAATCTTTTGATGTATAACACTATTATAAAAGGACAACTAATGGGTAAGTACTAATGTGTTTTCTATGTGGTTAGGTTAGGTTAGGTTAGGTTAGGTTAGGTTAGGTTAGGTTAGTTTAGCTTTTTTTCGATTTTGGGTGGTCGGATCGAGACGGGAGTGGTGTCAGAGGATAGGGCTCGACGAGCGCTATACAGGAATGAAGGAAAATTGAAAATAGGGCGTAGTCGGAAAAAGAAAATCGGAAAATAGATGTTTTTTAGGAGTTTTAGGTGAAAATTAGGAAAATTTAAGGACGAATTTTCAAAAGATGTTTAGAGACAGGTGCGCGAAGTAATTACGCGTCTTTTGGTACCGCACAGTGGTAGGTAAATTTGAAATCTAATAATAAACTATTGCAATATCGTGTAATTTTTTAAAGAAAATTAAATTTAATGTAAATTTTGAAAAATTTTAGGTGAAATTAAAAACAAATTGGACAGTCGGATAGAGCACTTCAAGACGAATCTTTTGATGTATAACACTATTATAAAAGGACAACTAATGGGTAAGTACTAATGTGTTTTCTATGTGGTTAGGTTAGGTTAGGTTAGGTTAGGTTAGGTTAGGTTAGGTTAGTTTAGCTTTTTTTCGATTTTGGGTGGTCGGATCGAGACGGGAGTGGTGTCAGAGGATAGGGCTCGACGAGCGCTATACAGGAATGAAGGAAAATTGAAAATAGGGCGTAGTCGGAAAAAGAAAATCGGAAAATAGATGTTTTTTAGGAGTTTTAGGTGAAAATTAGGAAAATTTAAGGACGAATTTTCAAAAGATGTTTAGAGACAGGTGCGCGAAGTAATTACGCGTCTTTTGGTACCGCACAGTGGTAGGTAAATTTGAAATCTAATAATAAACTATTGCAATATCGTGTAATTTTTTAAAGAAAATTAAATTTAATGTAAATTTTGAAAAATTTTAGGTGAAATTAAAAACAAATTGGACAGTCGGATAGAGCACTTCAAGACGAATCTTTTGATGTATAACACTATTATAAAAGGACAACTAATGGGTAAGTACTAATGTGTTTTCTATGTGGTTAGGTTAGGTTAGGTTAGGTTAGGTTAGGTTAGGTTAGGTTAGTTTAGCTTTTTTTCGATTTTGGGTGGTCGGATCGAGACGGGAGTGGTGTCAGAGGATAGGGCTCGACGAGCGCTATACAGGAATGAAGGAAAATTGAAAATAGGGCGTAGTCGGAAAAAGAAAATCGGAAAATAGATGTTTTTTAGGAGTTTTAGGTGAAAATTAGGAAAATTTAAGGACGAATTTTCAAAAGATGTTTAGAGACAGGTGCGCGAAGTAATTACGCGTCTTTTGGTACCGCACAGTGGTAGGTAAATTTGAAATCTAATAATAAACTATTGCAATATCGTGTAATTTTTTAAAGAAAATTAAATTTAATGTAAATTTTGAAAAATTTTAGGTGAAATTAAAAACAAATTGGACAGTCGGATAGAGCACTTCAAGACGAATCTTTTGATGTATAACACTATTATAAAAGGACAACTAATGGGTAAGTACTAATGTGTTTTCTATGTGGTTAGGTTAGGTTAGGTTAGGTTAGGTTAGGTTAGGTTAGGTTAGTTTAGCTTTTTTTCGATTTTGGGTGGTCGGATCGAGACGGGAGTGGTGTCAGAGGATAGGGCTCGACGAGCGCTATACAGGAATGAAGGAAAATTGAAAATAGGGCGTAGTCGGAAAAAGAAAATCGGAAAATAGATGTTTTTTAGGAGTTTTAGGTGAAAATTAGGAAAATTTAAGGACGAATTTTCAAAAGATGTTTAGAGACAGGTGCGCGAAGTAATTACGCGTCTTTTGGTACCGCACAGTGGTAGGTAAATTTGAAATCTAATAATAAACTATTGCAATATCGTGTAATTTTTTAAAGAAAATTAAATTTAATGTAAATTTTGAAAAATTTTAGGTGAAATTAAAAACAAATTGGACAGTCGGATAGAGCACTTCAAGACGAATCTTTTGATGTATAACACTATTATAAAAGGACAACTAATGGGTAAGTACTAATGTGTTTTCTATGTGGTTAGGTTAGGTTAGGTTAGGTTAGGTTAGGTTAGGTTAGGTTAGTTTAGCTTTTTTTCGATTTTGGGTGGTCGGATCGAGACGGGAGTGGTGTCAGAGGATAGGGCTCGACGAGCGCTATACAGGAATGAAGGAAAATTGAAAATAGGGCGTAGTCGGAAAAAGAAAATCGGAAAATAGATGTTTTTTAGGAGTTTTAGGTGAAAATTAGGAAAATTTAAGGACGAATTTTCAAAAGATGTTTAGAGACAGGTGCGCGAAGTAATTACGCGTCTTTTGGTACCGCACAGTGGTAGGTAAATTTGAAATCTAATAATAAACTATTGCAATATCGTGTAATTTTTTAAAGAAAATTAAATTTAATGTAAATTTTGAAAAATTTTAGGTGAAATTAAAAACAAATTGGACAGTCGGATAGAGCACTTCAAGACGAATCTTTTGATGTATAACACTATTATAAAAGGACAACTAATGGGTAAGTACTAATGTGTTTTCTATGTGGTTAGGTTAGGTTAGGTTAGGTTAGGTTAGGTTAGGTTAGGTTAGTTTAGCTTTTTTTCGATTTTGGGTGGTCGGATCGAGACGGGAGTGGTGTCAGAGGATAGGGCTCGACGAGCGCTATACAGGAATGAAGGAAAATTGAAAATAGGGCGTAGTCGGAAAAAGAAAATCGGAAAATAGATGTTTTTTAGGAGTTTTAGGTGAAAATTAGGAAAATTTAAGGACGAATTTTCAAAAGATGTTTAGAGACAGGTGCGCGAAGTAATTACGCGTCTTTTGGTACCGCACAGTGGTAGGTAAATTTGAAATCTAATAATAAACTATTGCAATATCGTGTAATTTTTTAAAGAAAATTAAATTTAATGTAAATTTTGAAAAATTTTAGGTGAAATTAAAAACAAATTGGACAGTCGGATAGAGCACTTCAAGACGAATCTTTTGATGTATAACACTATTATAAAAGGACAACTAATGGGTAAGTACTAATGTGTTTTCTATGTGGTTAGGTTAGGTTAGGTTAGGTTAGGTTAGGTTAGGTTAGGTTAGTTTAGCTTTTTTTCGATTTTGGGTGGTCGGATCGAGACGGGAGTGGTGTCAGAGGATAGGGCTCGACGAGCGCTATACAGGAATGAAGGAAAATTGAAAATAGGGCGTAGTCGGAAAAAGAAAATCGGAAAATAGATGTTTTTTAGGAGTTTTAGGTGAAAATTAGGAAAATTTAAGGACGAATTTTCAAAAGATGTTTAGAGACAGGTGCGCGAAGTAATTACGCGTCTTTTGGTACCGCACAGTGGTAGGTAAATTTGAAATCTAATAATAAACTATTGCAATATCGTGTAATTTTTTAAAGAAAATTAAATTTAATGTAAATTTTGAAAAATTTTAGGTGAAATTAAAAACAAATTGGACAGTCGGATAGAGCACTTCAAGACGAATCTTTTGATGTATAACACTATTATAAAAGGACAACTAATGGGTAAGTACTAATGTGTTTTCTATGTGGTTAGGTTAGGTTAGGTTAGGTTAGGTTAGGTTAGGTTAGGTTAGTTTAGCTTTTTTTCGATTTTGGGTGGTCGGATCGAGACGGGAGTGGTGTCAGAGGATAGGGCTCGACGAGCGCTATACAGGAATGAAGGAAAATTGAAAATAGGGCGTAGTCGGAAAAAGAAAATCGGAAAATAGATGTTTTTTAGGAGTTTTAGGTGAAAATTAGGAAAATTTAAGGACGAATTTTCAAAAGATGTTTAGAGACAGGTGCGCGAAGTAATTACGCGTCTTTTGGTACCGCACAGTGGTAGGTAAATTTGAAATCTAATAATAAACTATTGCAATATCGTGTAATTTTTTAAAGAAAATTAAATTTAATGTAAATTTTGAAAAATTTTAGGTGAAATTAAAAACAAATTGGACAGTCGGATAGAGCACTTCAAGACGAATCTTTTGATGTATAACACTATTATAAAAGGACAACTAATGGGTAAGTACTAATGTGTTTTCTATGTGGTTAGGTTAGGTTAGGTTAGGTTAGGTTAGGTTAGGTTAGGTTAGTTTAGCTTTTTTTCGATTTTGGGTGGTCGGATCGAGACGGGAGTGGTGTCAGAGGATAGGGCTCGACGAGCGCTATACAGGAATGAAGGAAAATTGAAAATAGGGCGTAGTCGGAAAAAGAAAATCGGAAAATAGATGTTTTTTAGGAGTTTTAGGTGAAAATTAGGAAAATTTAAGGACGAATTTTCAAAAGATGTTTAGAGACAGGTGCGCGAAGTAATTACGCGTCTTTTGGTACCGCACAGTGGTAGGTAAATTTGAAATCTAATAATAAACTATTGCAATATCGTGTAATTTTTTAAAGAAAATTAAATTTAATGTAAATTTTGAAAAATTTTAGGTGAAATTAAAAACAAATTGGACAGTCGGATAGAGCACTTCAAGACGAATCTTTTGATGTATAACACTATTATAAAAGGACAACTAATGGGTAAGTACTAATGTGTTTTCTATGTGGTTAGGTTAGGTTAGGTTAGGTTAGGTTAGGTTAGGTTAGGTTAGTTTAGCTTTTTTTCGATTTTGGGTGGTCGGATCGAGACGGGAGTGGTGTCAGAGGATAGGGCTCGACGAGCGCTATACAGGAATGAAGGAAAATTGAAAATAGGGCGTAGTCGGAAAAAGAAAATCGGAAAATAGATGTTTTTTAGGAGTTTTAGGTGAAAATTAGGAAAATTTAAGGACGAATTTTCAAAAGATGTTTAGAGACAGGTGCGCGAAGTAATTACGCGTCTTTTGGTACCGCACAGTGGTAGGTAAATTTGAAATCTAATAATAAACTATTGCAATATCGTGTAATTTTTTAAAGAAAATTAAATTTAATGTAAATTTTGAAAAATTTTAGGTGAAATTAAAAACAAATTGGACAGTCGGATAGAGCACTTCAAGACGAATCTTTTGATGTATAACACTATTATAAAAGGACAACTAATGGGTAAGTACTAATGTGTTTTCTATGTGGTTAGGTTAGGTTAGGTTAGGTTAGGTTAGGTTAGGTTAGGTTAGTTTAGCTTTTTTTCGATTTTGGGTGGTCGGATCGAGACGGGAGTGGTGTCAGAGGATAGGGCTCGACGAGCGCTATACAGGAATGAAGGAAAATTGAAAATAGGGCGTAGTCGGAAAAAGAAAATCGGAAAATAGATGTTTTTTAGGAGTTTTAGGTGAAAATTAGGAAAATTTAAGGACGAATTTTCAAAAGATGTTTAGAGACAGGTGCGCGAAGTAATTACGCGTCTTTTGGTACCGCACAGTGGTAGGTAAATTTGAAATCTAATAATAAACTATTGCAATATCGTGTAATTTTTTAAAGAAAATTAAATTTAATGTAAATTTTGAAAAATTTTAGGTGAAATTAAAAACAAATTGGACAGTCGGATAGAGCACTTCAAGACGAATCTTTTGATGTATAACACTATTATAAAAGGACAACTAATGGGTAAGTACTAATGTGTTTTCTATGTGGTTAGGTTAGGTTAGGTTAGGTTAGGTTAGGTTAGGTTAGGTTAGTTTAGCTTTTTTTCGATTTTGGGTGGTCGGATCGAGACGGGAGTGGTGTCAGAGGATAGGGCTCGACGAGCGCTATACAGGAATGAAGGAAAATTGAAAATAGGGCGTAGTCGGAAAAAGAAAATCGGAAAATAGATGTTTTTTAGGAGTTTTAGGTGAAAATTAGGAAAATTTAAGGACGAATTTTCAAAAGATGTTTAGAGACAGGTGCGCGAAGTAATTACGCGTCTTTTGGTACCGCACAGTGGTAGGTAAATTTGAAATCTAATAATAAACTATTGCAATATCGTGTAATTTTTTAAAGAAAATTAAATTTAATGTAAATTTTGAAAAATTTTAGGTGAAATTAAAAACAAATTGGACAGTCGGATAGAGCACTTCAAGACGAATCTTTTGATGTATAACACTATTATAAAAGGACAACTAATGGGTAAGTACTAATGTGTTTTCTATGTGGTTAGGTTAGGTTAGGTTAGGTTAGGTTAGGTTAGGTTAGGTTAGTTTAGCTTTTTTTCGATTTTGGGTGGTCGGATCGAGACGGGAGTGGTGTCAGAGGATAGGGCTCGACGAGCGCTATACAGGAATGAAGGAAAATTGAAAATAGGGCGTAGTCGGAAAAAGAAAATCGGAAAATAGATGTTTTTTAGGAGTTTTAGGTGAAAATTAGGAAAATTTAAGGACGAATTTTCAAAAGATGTTTAGAGACAGGTGCGCGAAGTAATTACGCGTCTTTTGGTACCGCACAGTGGTAGGTAAATTTGAAATCTAATAATAAACTATTGCAATATCGTGTAATTTTTTAAAGAAAATTAAATTTAATGTAAATTTTGAAAAATTTTAGGTGAAATTAAAAACAAATTGGACAGTCGGATAGAGCACTTCAAGACGAATCTTTTGATGTATAACACTATTATAAAAGGACAACTAATGGGTAAGTACTAATGTGTTTTCTATGTGGTTAGGTTAGGTTAGGTTAGGTTAGGTTAGGTTAGGTTAGGTTAGTTTAGCTTTTTTTCGATTTTGGGTGGTCGGATCGAGACGGGAGTGGTGTCAGAGGATAGGGCTCGACGAGCGCTATACAGGAATGAAGGAAAATTGAAAATAGGGCGTAGTCGGAAAAAGAAAATCGGAAAATAGATGTTTTTTAGGAGTTTTAGGTGAAAATTAGGAAAATTTAAGGACGAATTTTCAAAAGATGTTTAGAGACAGGTGCGCGAAGTAATTACGCGTCTTTTGGTACCGCACAGTGGTAGGTAAATTTGAAATCTAATAATAAACTATTGCAATATCGTGTAATTTTTTAAAGAAAATTAAATTTAATGTAAATTTTGAAAAATTTTAGGTGAAATTAAAAACAAATTGGACAGTCGGATAGAGCACTTCAAGACGAATCTTTTGATGTATAACACTATTATAAAAGGACAACTAATGGGTAAGTACTAATGTGTTTTCTATGTGGTTAGGTTAGGTTAGGTTAGGTTAGGTTAGGTTAGGTTAGGTTAGTTTAGCTTTTTTTCGATTTTGGGTGGTCGGATCGAGACGGGAGTGGTGTCAGAGGATAGGGCTCGACGAGCGCTATACAGGAATGAAGGAAAATTGAAAATAGGGCGTAGTCGGAAAAAGAAAATCGGAAAATAGATGTTTTTTAGGAGTTTTAGGTGAAAATTAGGAAAATTTAAGGACGAATTTTCAAAAGATGTTTAGAGACAGTGTGCGCGAAGTAATTACGCGTCTTTTGGTACCGCACAGTGGTAGGTAAATTTGAAATCTAATAATAAACTATTGCAATATCGTGTAATTTTTTAAAGAAAATTAAATTTAATGTAAATTTTGAAAAATTTTAGGTGAAATTAAAAACAAATTGGACAGTCGGATAGAGCACTTCAAGACGAATCTTTTGATGTATAACACTATTATAAAAGGACAACTAATGGGTAAGTACTAATGTGTTTTCTATGTGGTTAGGTTAGGTTAGGTTAGGTTAGGTTAGGTTAGGTTAGGTTAGTTTAGCTTTTTTTCGATTTTGGGTGGTCGGATCGAGACGGGAGTGGTGTCAGAGGATAGGGCTCGACGAGCGCTATACAGGAATGAAGGAAAATTGAAAATAGGGCGTAGTCGGAAAAAGAAAATCGGAAAATAGATGTTTTTTAGGAGTTTTAGGTGAAAATTAGGAAAATTTAAGGACGAATTTTCAAAAGATGTTTAGAGACAGGTGCGCGAAGTAATTACGCGTCTTTTGGTACCGCACAGTGGTAGGTAAATTTGAAATCTAATAATAAACTATTGCAATATCGTGTAATTTTTTAAAGAAAATTAAATTTAATGTAAATTTTGAAAAATTTTAGGTGAAATTAAAAACAAATTGGACAGTCGGATAGAGCACTTCAAGACGAATCTTTTGATGTATAACACTATTATAAAAGGACAACTAATGGGTAAGTACTAATGTGTTTTCTATGTGGTTAGGTTAGGTTAGGTTAGGTTAGGTTAGGTTAGGTTAGGTTAGTTTAGCTTTTTTTCGATTTTGGGTGGTCGGATCGAGACGGGAGTGGTGTCAGAGGATAGGGCTCGACGAGCGCTATACAGGAATGAAGGAAAATTGAAAATAGGGCGTAGTCGGAAAAAGAAAATCGGAAAATAGATGTTTTTTAGGAGTTTTAGGTGAAAATTAGGAAAATTTAAGGACGAATTTTCAAAAGATGTTTAGAGACAGGTGCGCGAAGTAATTACGCGTCTTTTGGTACCGCACAGTGGTAGGTAAATTTGAAATCTAATAATAAACTATTGCAATATCGTGTAATTTTTTAAAGAAAATTAAATTTAATGTAAATTTTGAAAAATTTTAGGTGAAATTAAAAACAAATTGGACAGTCGGATAGAGCACTTCAAGACGAATCTTTTGATGTATAACACTATTATAAAAGGACAACTAATGGGTAAGTACTAATGTGTTTTCTATGTGGTTAGGTTAGGTTAGGTTAGGTTAGGTTAGGTTAGGTTAGGTTAGTTTAGCTTTTTTTCGATTTTGGGTGGTCGGATCGAGACGGGAGTGGTGTCAGAGGATAGGGCTCGACGAGCGCTATACAGGAATGAAGGAAAATTGAAAATAGGGCGTAGTCGGAAAAAGAAAATCGGAAAATAGATGTTTTTTAGGAGTTTTAGGTGAAAATTAGGAAAATTTAAGGACGAATTTTCAAAAGATGTTTAGAGACAGGTGCGCGAAGTAATTACGCGTCTTTTGGTACCGCACAGTGGTAGGTAAATTTGAAATCTAATAATAAACTATTGCAATATCGTGTAATTTTTTAAAGAAAATTAAATTTAATGTAAATTTTGAAAAATTTTAGGTGAAATTAAAAACAAATTGGACAGTCGGATAGAGCACTTCAAGACGAATCTTTTGATGTATAACACTATTATAAAAGGACAACTAATGGGTAAGTACTAATGTGTTTTCTATGTGGTTAGGTTAGGTTAGGTTAGGTTAGGTTAGGTTAGGTTAGGTTAGTTTAGCTTTTTTTCGATTTTGGGTGGTCGGATCGAGACGGGAGTGGTGTCAGAGGATAGGGCTCGACGAGCGCTATACAGGAATGAAGGAAAATTGAAAATAGGGCGTAGTCGGAAAAAGAAAATCGGAAAATAGATGTTTTTTAGGAGTTTTAGGTGAAAATTAGGAAAATTTAAGGACGAATTTTCAAAAGATGTTTAGAGACAGGTGCGCGAAGTAATTACGCGTCTTTTGGTACCGCACAGTGGTAGGTAAATTTGAAATCTAATAATAAACTATTGCAATATCGTGTAATTTTTTAAAGAAAATTAAATTTAATGTAAATTTTGAAAAATTTTAGGTGAAATTAAAAACAAATTGGACAGTCGGATAGAGCACTTCAAGACGAATCTTTTGATGTATAACACTATTATAAAAGGACAACTAATGGGTAAGTACTAATGTGTTTTCTATGTGGTTAGGTTAGGTTAGGTTAGGTTAGGTTAGGTTAGGTTAGGTTAGTTTAGCTTTTTTTCGATTTTGGGTGGTCGGATCGAGACGGGAGTGGTGTCAGAGGATAGGGCTCGACGAGCGCTATACAGGAATGAAGGAAAATTGAAAATAGGGCGTAGTCGGAAAAAGAAAATCGGAAAATAGATGTTTTTTAGGAGTTTTAGGTGAAAATTAGGAAAATTTAAGGACGAATTTTCAAAAGATGTTTAGAGACAGGTGCGCGAAGTAATTACGCGTCTTTTGGTACCGCACAGTGGTAGGTAAATTTGAAATCTAATAATAAACTATTGCAATATCGTGTAATTTTTTAAAGAAAATTAAATTTAATGTAAATTTTGAAAAATTTTAGGTGAAATTAAAAACAAATTGGACAGTCGGATAGAGCACTTCAAGACGAATCTTTTGATGTATAACACTATTATAAAAGGACAACTAATGGGTAAGTACTAATGTGTTTTCTATGTGGTTAGGTTAGGTTAGGTTAGGTTAGGTTAGGTTAGGTTAGGTTAGTTTAGCTTTTTTTCGATTTTGGGTGGTCGGATCGAGACGGGAGTGGTGTCAGAGGATAGGGCTCGACGAGCGCTATACAGGAATGAAGGAAAATTGAAAATAGGGCGTAGTCGGAAAAAGAAAATCGGAAAATAGATGTTTTTTAGGAGTTTTAGGTGAAAATTAGGAAAATTTAAGGACGAATTTTCAAAAGATGTTTAGAGACAGGTGCGCGAAGTAATTACGCGTCTTTTGGTACCGCACAGTGGTAGGTAAATTTGAAATCTAATAATAAACTATTGCAATATCGTGTAATTTTTTAAAGAAAATTAAATTTAATGTAAATTTTGAAAAATTTTAGGTGAAATTAAAAACAAATTGGACAGTCGGATAGAGCACTTCAAGACGAATCTTTTGATGTATAACACTATTATAAAAGGACAACTAATGGGTAAGTACTAATGTGTTTTCTATGTGGTTAGGTTAGGTTAGGTTAGGTTAGGTTAGGTTAGGTTAGGTTAGTTTAGCTTTTTTTCGATTTTGGGTGGTCGGATCGAGACGGGAGTGGTGTCAGAGGATAGGGCTCGACGAGCGCTATACAGGAATGAAGGAAAATTGAAAATAGGGCGTAGTCGGAAAAAGAAAATCGGAAAATAGATGTTTTTTAGGAGTTTTAGGTGAAAATTAGGAAAATTTAAGGACGAATTTTCAAAAGATGTTTAGAGACAGGTGCGCGAAGTAATTACGCGTCTTTTGGTACCGCACAGTGGTAGGTAAATTTGAAATCTAATAATAAACTATTGCAATATCGTGTAATTTTTTAAAGAAAATTAAATTTAATGTAAATTTTGAAAAATTTTAGGTGAAATTAAAAACAAATTGGACAGTCGGATAGAGCACTTCAAGACGAATCTTTTGATGTATAACACTATTATAAAAGGACAACTAATGGGTAAGTACTAATGTGTTTTCTATGTGGTTAGGTTAGGTTAGGTTAGGTTAGGTTAGGTTAGGTTAGGTTAGTTTAGCTTTTTTTCGATTTTGGGTGGTCGGATCGAGACGGGAGTGGTGTCAGAGGATAGGGCTCGACGAGCGCTATACAGGAATGAAGGAAAATTGAAAATAGGGCGTAGTCGGAAAAAGAAAATCGGAAAATAGATGTTTTTTAGGAGTTTTAGGTGAAAATTAGGAAAATTTAAGGACGAATTTTCAAAAGATGTTTAGAGACAGGTGCGCGAAGTAATTACGCGTCTTTTGGTACCGCACAGTGGTAGGTAAATTTGAAATCTAATAATAAACTATTGCAATATCGTGTAATTTTTTAAAGAAAATTAAATTTAATGTAAATTTTGAAAAATTTTAGGTGAAATTAAAAACAAATTGGACAGTCGGATAGAGCACTTCAAGACGAATCTTTTGATGTATAACACTATTATAAAAGGACAACTAATGGGTAAGTACTAATGTGTTTTCTATGTGGTTAGGTTAGGTTAGGTTAGGTTAGGTTAGGTTAGGTTAGGTTAGTTTAGCTTTTTTTCGATTTTGGGTGGTCGGATCGAGACGGGAGTGGTGTCAGAGGATAGGGCTCGACGAGCGCTATACAGGAATGAAGGAAAATTGAAAATAGGGCGTAGTCGGAAAAAGAAAATCGGAAAATAGATGTTTTTTAGGAGTTTTAGGTGAAAATTAGGAAAATTTAAGGACGAATTTTCAAAAGATGTTTAGAGACAGGTGCGCGAAGTAATTACGCGTCTTTTGGTACCGCACAGTGGTAGGTAAATTTGAAATCTAATAATAAACTATTGCAATATCGTGTAATTTTTTAAAGAAAATTAAATTTAATGTAAATTTTGAAAAATTTTAGGTGAAATTAAAAACAAATTGGACAGTCGGATAGAGCACTTCAAGACGAATCTTTTGATGTATAACACTATTATAAAAGGACAACTAATGGGTAAGTACTAATGTGTTTTCTATGTGGTTAGGTTAGGTTAGGTTAGGTTAGGTTAGGTTAGGTTAGGTTAGTTTAGCTTTTTTTCGATTTTGGGTGGTCGGATCGAGACGGGAGTGGTGTCAGAGGATAGGGCTCGACGAGCGCTATACAGGAATGAAGGAAAATTGAAAATAGGGCGTAGTCGGAAAAAGAAAATCGGAAAATAGATGTTTTTTAGGAGTTTTAGGTGAAAATTAGGAAAATTTAAGGACGAATTTTCAAAAGATGTTTAGAGACAGGTGCGCGAAGTAATTACGCGTCTTTTGGTACCGCACAGTGGTAGGTAAATTTGAAATCTAATAATAAACTATTGCAATATCGTGTAATTTTTTAAAGAAAATTAAATTTAATGTAAATTTTGAAAAATTTTAGGTGAAATTAAAAACAAATTGGACAGTCGGATAGAGCACTTCAAGACGAATCTTTTGATGTATAACACTATTATAAAAGGACAACTAATGGGTAAGTACTAATGTGTTTTCTATGTGGTTAGGTTAGGTTAGGTTAGGTTAGGTTAGGTTAGGTTAGGTTAGTTTAGCTTTTTTTCGATTTTGGGTGGTCGGATCGAGACGGGAGTGGTGTCAGAGGATAGGGCTCGACGAGCGCTATACAGGAATGAAGGAAAATTGAAAATAGGGCGTAGTCGGAAAAAGAAAATCGGAAAATAGATGTTTTTTAGGAGTTTTAGGTGAAAATTAGGAAAATTTAAGGACGAATTTTCAAAAGATGTTTAGAGACAGGTGCGCGAAGTAATTACGCGTCTTTTGGTACCGCACAGTGGTAGGTAAATTTGAAATCTAATAATAAACTATTGCAATATCGTGTAATTTTTTAAAGAAAATTAAATTTAATGTAAATTTTGAAAAATTTTAGGTGAAATTAAAAACAAATTGGACAGTCGGATAGAGCACTTCAAGACGAATCTTTTGATGTATAACACTATTATAAAAGGACAACTAATGGGTAAGTACTAATGTGTTTTCTATGTGGTTAGGTTAGGTTAGGTTAGGTTAGGTTAGGTTAGGTTAGGTTAGTTTAGCTTTTTTTCGATTTTGGGTGGTCGGATCGAGACGGGAGTGGTGTCAGAGGATAGGGCTCGACGAGCGCTATACAGGAATGAAGGAAAATTGAAAATAGGGCGTAGTCGGAAAAAGAAAATCGGAAAATAGATGTTTTTTAGGAGTTTTAGGTGAAAATTAGGAAAATTTAAGGACGAATTTTCAAAAGATGTTTAGAGACAGGTGCGCGAAGTAATTACGCGTCTTTTGGTACCGCACAGTGGTAGGTAAATTTGAAATCTAATAATAAACTATTGCAATATCGTGTAATTTTTTAAAGAAAATTAAATTTAATGTAAATTTTGAAAAATTTTAGGTGAAATTAAAAACAAATTGGACAGTCGGATAGAGCACTTCAAGACGAATCTTTTGATGTATAACACTATTATAAAAGGACAACTAATGGGTAAGTACTAATGTGTTTTCTATGTGGTTAGGTTAGGTTAGGTTAGGTTAGGTTAGGTTAGGTTAGGTTAGTTTAGCTTTTTTTCGATTTTGGGTGGTCGGATCGAGACGGGAGTGGTGTCAGAGGATAGGGCTCGACGAGCGCTATACAGGAATGAAGGAAAATTGAAAATAGGGCGTAGTCGGAAAAAGAAAATCGGAAAATAGATGTTTTTTAGGAGTTTTAGGTGAAAATTAGGAAAATTTAAGGACGAATTTTCAAAAGATGTTTAGAGACAGGTGCGCGAAGTAATTACGCGTCTTTTGGTACCGCACAGTGGTAGGTAAATTTGAAATCTAATAATAAACTATTGCAATATCGTGTAATTTTTTAAAGAAAATTAAATTTAATGTAAATTTTGAAAAATTTTAGGTGAAATTAAAAACAAATTGGACAGTCGGATAGAGCACTTCAAGACGAATCTTTTGATGTATAACACTATTATAAAAGGACAACTAATGGGTAAGTACTAATGTGTTTTCTATGTGGTTAGGTTAGGTTAGGTTAGGTTAGGTTAGGTTAGGTTAGGTTAGTTTAGCTTTTTTTCGATTTTGGGTGGTCGGATCGAGACGGGAGTGGTGTCAGAGGATAGGGCTCGACGAGCGCTATACAGGAATGAAGGAAAATTGAAAATAGGGCGTAGTCGGAAAAAGAAAATCGGAAAATAGATGTTTTTTAGGAGTTTTAGGTGAAAATTAGGAAAATTTAAGGACGAATTTTCAAAAGATGTTTAGAGACAGGTGCGCGAAGTAATTACGCGTCTTTTGGTACCGCACAGTGGTAGGTAAATTTGAAATCTAATAATAAACTATTGCAATATCGTGTAATTTTTTAAAGAAAATTAAATTTAATGTAAATTTTGAAAAATTTTAGGTGAAATTAAAAACAAATTGGACAGTCGGATAGAGCACTTCAAGACGAATCTTTTGATGTATAACACTATTATAAAAGGACAACTAATGGGTAAGTACTAATGTGTTTTCTATGTGGTTAGGTTAGGTTAGGTTAGGTTAGGTTAGGTTAGGTTAGGTTAGTTTAGCTTTTTTTCGATTTTGGGTGGTCGGATCGAGACGGGAGTGGTGTCAGAGGATAGGGCTCGACGAGCGCTATACAGGAATGAAGGAAAATTGAAAATAGGGCGTAGTCGGAAAAAGAAAATCGGAAAATAGATGTTTTTTAGGAGTTTTAGGTGAAAATTAGGAAAATTTAAGGACGAATTTTCAAAAGATGTTTAGAGACAGGTGCGCGAAGTAATTACGCGTCTTTTGGTACCGCACAGTGGTAGGTAAATTTGAAATCTAATAATAAACTATTGCAATATCGTGTAATTTTTTAAAGAAAATTAAATTTAATGTAAATTTTGAAAAATTTTAGGTGAAATTAAAAACAAATTGGACAGTCGGATAGAGCACTTCAAGACGAATCTTTTGATGTATAACACTATTATAAAAGGACAACTAATGGGTAAGTACTAATGTGTTTTCTATGTGGTTAGGTTAGGTTAGGTTAGGTTAGGTTAGGTTAGGTTAGGTTAGTTTAGCTTTTTTTCGATTTTGGGTGGTCGGATCGAGACGGGAGTGGTGTCAGAGGATAGGGCTCGACGAGCGCTATACAGGAATGAAGGAAAATTGAAAATAGGGCGTAGTCGGAAAAAGAAAATCGGAAAATAGATGTTTTTTAGGAGTTTTAGGTGAAAATTAGGAAAATTTAAGGACGAATTTTCAAAAGATGTTTAGAGACAGGTGCGCGAAGTAATTACGCGTCTTTTGGTACCGCACAGTGGTAGGTAAATTTGAAATCTAATAATAAACTATTGCAATATCGTGTAATTTTTTAAAGAAAATTAAATTTAATGTAAATTTTGAAAAATTTTAGGTGAAATTAAAAACAAATTGGACAGTCGGATAGAGCACTTCAAGACGAATCTTTTGATGTATAACACTATTATAAAAGGACAACTAATGGGTAAGTACTAATGTGTTTTCTATGTGGTTAGGTTAGGTTAGGTTAGGTTAGGTTAGGTTAGGTTAGGTTAGTTTAGCTTTTTTTCGATTTTGGGTGGTCGGATCGAGACGGGAGTGGTGTCAGAGGATAGGGCTCGACGAGCGCTATACAGGAATGAAGGAAAATTGAAAATAGGGCGTAGTCGGAAAAAGAAAATCGGAAAATAGATGTTTTTTAGGAGTTTTAGGTGAAAATTAGGAAAATTTAAGGACGAATTTTCAAAAGATGTTTAGAGACAGGTGCGCGAAGTAATTACGCGTCTTTTGGTACCGCACAGTGGTAGGTAAATTTGAAATCTAATAATAAACTATTGCAATATCGTGTAATTTTTTAAAGAAAATTAAATTTAATGTAAATTTTGAAAAATTTTAGGTGAAATTAAAAACAAATTGGACAGTCGGATAGAGCACTTCAAGACGAATCTTTTGATGTATAACACTATTATAAAAGGACAACTAATGGGTAAGTACTAATGTGTTTTCTATGTGGTTAGGTTAGGTTAGGTTAGGTTAGGTTAGGTTAGGTTAGGTTAGTTTAGCTTTTTTTCGATTTTGGGTGGTCGGATCGAGACGGGAGTGGTGTCAGAGGATAGGGCTCGACGAGCGCTATACAGGAATGAAGGAAAATTGAAAATAGGGCGTAGTCGGAAAAAGAAAATCGGAAAATAGATGTTTTTTAGGAGTTTTAGGTGAAAATTAGGAAAATTTAAGGACGAATTTTCAAAAGATGTTTAGAGACAGGTGCGCGAAGTAATTACGCGTCTTTTGGTACCGCACAGTGGTAGGTAAATTTGAAATCTAATAATAAACTATTGCAATATCGTGTAATTTTTTAAAGAAAATTAAATTTAATGTAAATTTTGAAAAATTTTAGGTGAAATTAAAAACAAATTGGACAGTCGGATAGAGCACTTCAAGACGAATCTTTTGATGTATAACACTATTATAAAAGGACAACTAATGGGTAAGTACTAATGTGTTTTCTATGTGGTTAGGTTAGGTTAGGTTAGGTTAGGTTAGGTTAGGTTAGGTTAGTTTAGCTTTTTTTCGATTTTGGGTGGTCGGATCGAGACGGGAGTGGTGTCAGAGGATAGGGCTCGACGAGCGCTATACAGGAATGAAGGAAAATTGAAAATAGGGCGTAGTCGGAAAAAGAAAATCGGAAAATAGATGTTTTTTAGGAGTTTTAGGTGAAAATTAGGAAAATTTAAGGACGAATTTTCAAAAGATGTTTAGAGACAGGTGCGCGAAGTAATTACGCGTCTTTTGGTACCGCACAGTGGTAGGTAAATTTGAAATCTAATAATAAACTATTGCAATATCGTGTAATTTTTTAAAGAAAATTAAATTTAATGTAAATTTTGAAAAATTTTAGGTGAAATTAAAAACAAATTGGACAGTCGGATAGAGCACTTCAAGACGAATCTTTTGATGTATAACACTATTATAAAAGGACAACTAATGGGTAAGTACTAATGTGTTTTCTATGTGGTTAGGTTAGGTTAGGTTAGGTTAGGTTAGGTTAGGTTAGGTTAGTTTAGCTTTTTTTCGATTTTGGGTGGTCGGATCGAGACGGGAGTGGTGTCAGAGGATAGGGCTCGACGAGCGCTATACAGGAATGAAGGAAAATTGAAAATAGGGCGTAGTCGGAAAAAGAAAATCGGAAAATAGATGTTTTTTAGGAGTTTTAGGTGAAAATTAGGAAAATTTAAGGACGAATTTTCAAAAGATGTTTAGAGACAGGTGCGCGAAGTAATTACGCGTCTTTTGGTACCGCACAGTGGTAGGTAAATTTGAAATCTAATAATAAACTATTGCAATATCGTGTAATTTTTTAAAGAAAATTAAATTTAATGTAAATTTTGAAAAATTTTAGGTGAAATTAAAAACAAATTGGACAGTCGGATAGAGCACTTCAAGACGAATCTTTTGATGTATAACACTATTATAAAAGGACAACTAATGGGTAAGTACTAATGTGTTTTCTATGTGGTTAGGTTAGGTTAGGTTAGGTTAGGTTAGGTTAGGTTAGGTTAGTTTAGCTTTTTTTCGATTTTGGGTGGTCGGATCGAGACGGGAGTGGTGTCAGAGGATAGGGCTCGACGAGCGCTATACAGGAATGAAGGAAAATTGAAAATAGGGCGTAGTCGGAAAAAGAAAATCGGAAAATAGATGTTTTTTAGGAGTTTTAGGTGAAAATTAGGAAAATTTAAGGACGAATTTTCAAAAGATGTTTAGAGACAGGTGCGCGAAGTAATTACGCGTCTTTTGGTACCGCACAGTGGTAGGTAAATTTGAAATCTAATAATAAACTATTGCAATATCGTGTAATTTTTTAAAGAAAATTAAATTTAATGTAAATTTTGAAAAATTTTAGGTGAAATTAAAAACAAATTGGACAGTCGGATAGAGCACTTCAAGACGAATCTTTTGATGTATAACACTATTATAAAAGGACAACTAATGGGTAAGTACTAATGTGTTTTCTATGTGGTTAGGTTAGGTTAGGTTAGGTTAGGTTAGGTTAGGTTAGGTTAGTTTAGCTTTTTTTCGATTTTGGGTGGTCGGATCGAGACGGGAGTGGTGTCAGAGGATAGGGCTCGACGAGCGCTATACAGGAATGAAGGAAAATTGAAAATAGGGCGTAGTCGGAAAAAGAAAATCGGAAAATAGATGTTTTTTAGGAGTTTTAGGTGAAAATTAGGAAAATTTAAGGACGAATTTTCAAAAGATGTTTAGAGACAGGTGCGCGAAGTAATTACGCGTCTTTTGGTACCGCACAGTGGTAGGTAAATTTGAAATCTAATAATAAACTATTGCAATATCGTGTAATTTTTTAAAGAAAATTAAATTTAATGTAAATTTTGAAAAATTTTAGGTGAAATTAAAAACAAATTGGACAGTCGGATAGAGCACTTCAAGACGAATCTTTTGATGTATAACACTATTATAAAAGGACAACTAATGGGTAAGTACTAATGTGTTTTCTATGTGGTTAGGTTAGGTTAGGTTAGGTTAGGTTAGGTTAGGTTAGGTTAGTTTAGCTTTTTTTCGATTTTGGGTGGTCGGATCGAGACGGGAGTGGTGTCAGAGGATAGGGCTCGACGAGCGCTATACAGGAATGAAGGAAAATTGAAAATAGGGCGTAGTCGGAAAAAGAAAATCGGAAAATAGATGTTTTTTAGGAGTTTTAGGTGAAAATTAGGAAAATTTAAGGACGAATTTTCAAAAGATGTTTAGAGACAGGTGCGCGAAGTAATTACGCGTCTTTTGGTACCGCACAGTGGTAGGTAAATTTGAAATCTAATAATAAACTATTGCAATATCGTGTAATTTTTTAAAGAAAATTAAATTTAATGTAAATTTTGAAAAATTTTAGGTGAAATTAAAAACAAATTGGACAGTCGGATAGAGCACTTCAAGACGAATCTTTTGATGTATAACACTATTATAAAAGGACAACTAATGGGTAAGTACTAATGTGTTTTCTATGTGGTTAGGTTAGGTTAGGTTAGGTTAGGTTAGGTTAGGTTAGGTTAGTTTAGCTTTTTTTCGATTTTGGGTGGTCGGATCGAGACGGGAGTGGTGTCAGAGGGCTCGACGAGCGCTATACAGGAATGAAGGAAAATTGAAAATAGGGCGTAGTCGGAAAAAGAAAATCGGAAAATAGATGTTTTTTAGGAGTTTTAGGTGAAAATTAGGAAAATTTAAGGACGAATTTTCAAAAGATGTTTAGAGACAGGTGCGCGAAGTAATTACGCGTCTTTTGGTACCGCACAGTGGTAGGTAAATTTGAAATCTAATAATAAACTATTGCAATATCGTGTAATTTTTTAAAGAAAATTAAATTTAATGTAAATTTTGAAAAATTTTAGGTGAAATTAAAAACAAATTGGACAGTCGGATAGAGCACTTCAAGACGAATCTTTTGATGTATAACACTATTATAAAAGGACAACTAATGGGTAAGTACTAATGTGTTTTCTATGTGGTTAGGTTAGGTTAGGTTAGGTTAGGTTAGGTTAGGTTAGGTTAGTTTAGCTTTTTTTCGATTTTGGGTGGTCGGATCGAAACGGGAGTGGTGTCAGAGGATAGGGCTCGACGAGCGCTATACAGGAATGAAGGAAAATTGAAAATAGGGCGTAGTCGGAAAAAGAAAATCGGAAAATAGATGTTTTTTAGGAGTTTTAGGTGAAAATTAGGAAAATTTAAGGACGAATTTTCAAAAGATGTTTAGAGACAGGTGCGCGAAGTAATTACGCGTCTTTTGGTACCGCACAGTGGTAGGTAAATTTGAAATCTAATAATAAACTATTGCAATATCGTGTAATTTTTTAAAGAAAATTAAATTTAATGTAAATTTTGAAAAATTTTAGGTGAAATTAAAAACAAATTGGACAGTCGGATAGAGCACTTCAAGACGAATCTTTTGATGTATAACACTATTATAAAAGGACAACTAATGGGTAAGTACTAATGTGTTTTCTATGTGGTTAGGTTAGGTTAGGTTAGGTTAGGTTAGGTTAGGTTAGGTTAGTTTAGCTTTTTTTCGATTTTGGGTGGTCGGATCGAGACGGGAGTGGTGTCAGAGGATAGGGCTCGACGAGCGCTATACAGGAATGAAGGAAAATTGAAAATAGGGCGTAGTCGGAAAAAGAAAATCGGAAAATAGATGTTTTTTAGGAGTTTTAGGTGAAAATTAGGAAAATTTAAGGACGAATTTTCAAAAGATGTTTAGAGACAGGTGCGCGAAGTAATTACGCGTCTTTTGGTACCGCACAGTGGTAGGTAAATTTGAAATCTAATAATAAACTATTGCAATATCGTGTAATTTTTTAAAGAAAATTAAATTTAATGTAAATTTTGAAAAATTTTAGGTGAAATTAAAAACAAATTGGACAGTCGGATAGAGCACTTCAAGACGAATCTTTTGATGTATAACACTATTATAAAAGGACAACTAATGGGTAAGTACTAATGTGTTTTCTATGTGGTTAGGTTAGGTTAGGTTAGGTTAGGTTAGGTTAGGTTAGGTTAGTTTAGCTTTTTTTCGATTTTGGGTGGTCGGATCGAGACGGGAGTGGTGTCAGAGGATAGGGCTCGACGAGCGCTATACAGGAATGAAGGAAAATTGAAAATAGGGCGTAGTCGGAAAAAGAAAATCGGAAAATAGATGTTTTTTAGGAGTTTTAGGTGAAAATTAGGAAAATTTAAGGACGAATTTTCAAAAGATGTTTAGAGACAGGTGCGCGAAGTAATTACGCGTCTTTTGGTACCGCACAGTGGTAGGTAAATTTGAAATCTAATAATAAACTATTGCAATATCGTGTAATTTTTTAAAGAAAATTAAATTTAATGTAAATTTTGAAAAATTTTAGGTGAAATTAAAAACAAATTGGACAGTCGGATAGAGCACTTCAAGACGAATCTTTTGATGTATAACACTATTATAAAAGGACAACTAATGGGTAAGTACTAATGTGTTTTCTATGTGGTTAGGTTAGGTTAGGTTAGGTTAGGTTAGGTTAGGTTAGGTTAGTTTAGCTTTTTTTCGATTTTGGGTGGTCGGATCGAGACGGGAGTGGTGTCAGAGGATAGGGCTCGACGAGCGCTATACAGGAATGAAGGAAAATTGAAAATAGGGCGTAGTCGGAAAAAGAAAATCGGAAAATAGATGTTTTTTAGGAGTTTTAGGTGAAAATTAGGAAAATTTAAGGACGAATTTTCAAAAGATGTTTAGAGACAGGTGCGCGAAGTAATTACGCGTCTTTTGGTACCGCACAGTGGTAGGTAAATTTGAAATCTAATAATAAACTATTGCAATATCGTGTAATTTTTTAAAGAAAATTAAATTTAATGTAAATTTTGAAAAATTTTAGGTGAAATTAAAAACAAATTGGACAGTCGGATAGAGCACTTCAAGACGAATCTTTTGATGTATAACACTATTATAAAAGGACAACTAATGGGTAAGTACTAATGTGTTTTCTATGTGGTTAGGTTAGGTTAGGTTAGGTTAGGTTAGGTTAGGTTAGGTTAGTTTAGCTTTTTTTCGATTTTGGGTGGTCGGATCGAGACGGGAGTGGTGTCAGAGGATAGGGCTCGACGAGCGCTATACAGGAATGAAGGAAAATTGAAAATAGGGCGTAGTCGGAAAAAGAAAATCGGAAAATAGATGTTTTTTAGGAGTTTTAGGTGAAAATTAGGAAAATTTAAGGACGAATTTTCAAAAGATGTTTAGAGACAGGTGCGCGAAGTAATTACGCGTCTTTTGGTACCGCACAGTGGTAGGTAAATTTGAAATCTAATAATAAACTATTGCAATATCGTGTAATTTTTTAAAGAAAATTAAATTTAATGTAAATTTTGAAAAATTTTAGGTGAAATTAAAAACAAATTGGACAGTCGGATAGAGCACTTCAAGACGAATCTTTTGATGTATAACACTATTATAAAAGGACAACTAATGGGTAAGTACTAATGTGTTTTCTATGTGGTTAGGTTAGGTTAGGTTAGGTTAGGTTAGGTTAGGTTAGGTTAGTTTAGCTTTTTTTCGATTTTGGGTGGTCGGATCGAGACGGGAGTGGTGTCAGAGGATAGGGCTCGACGAGCGCTATACAGGAATGAAGGAAAATTGAAAATAGGGCGTAGTCGGAAAAAGAAAATCGGAAAATAGATGTTTTTTAGGAGTTTTAGGTGAAAATTAGGAAAATTTAAGGACGAATTTTCAAAAGATGTTTAGAGACAGGTGCGCGAAGTAATTACGCGTCTTTTGGTACCGCACAGTGGTAGGTAAATTTGAAATCTAATAATAAACTATTGCAATATCGTGTAATTTTTTAAAGAAAATTAAATTTAATGTAAATTTTGAAAAATTTTAGGTGAAATTAAAAACAAATTGGACAGTCGGATAGAGCACTTCAAGACGAATCTTTTGATGTATAACACTATTATAAAAGGACAACTAATGGGTAAGTACTAATGTGTTTTCTATGTGGTTAGGTTAGGTTAGGTTAGGTTAGGTTAGGTTAGGTTAGGTTAGTTTAGCTTTTTTTCGATTTTGGGTGGTCGGATCGAGACGGGAGTGGTGTCAGAGGATAGGGCTCGACGAGCGCTATACAGGAATGAAGGAAAATTGAAAATAGGGCGTAGTCGGAAAAAGAAAATCGGAAAATAGATGTTTTTTAGGAGTTTTAGGTGAAAATTAGGAAAATTTAAGGACGAATTTTCAAAAGATGTTTAGAGACAGGTGCGCGAAGTAATTACGCGTCTTTTGGTACCGCACAGTGGTAGGTAAATTTGAAATCTAATAATAAACTATTGCAATATCGTGTAATTTTTTAAAGAAAATTAAATTTAATGTAAATTTTGAAAAATTTTAGGTGAAATTAAAAACAAATTGGACAGTCGGATAGAGCACTTCAAGACGAATCTTTTGATGTATAACACTATTATAAAAGGACAACTAATGGGTAAGTACTAATGTGTTTTCTATGTGGTTAGGTTAGGTTAGGTTAGGTTAGGTTAGGTTAGGTTAGGTTAGTTTAGCTTTTTTTCGATTTTGGGTGGTCGGATCGAGACGGGAGTGGTGTCAGAGGATAGGGCTCGACGAGCGCTATACAGGAATGAAGGAAAATTGAAAATAGGGCGTAGTCGGAAAAAGAAAATCGGAAAATAGATGTTTTTTAGGAGTTTTAGGTGAAAATTAGGAAAATTTAAGGACGAATTTTCAAAAGATGTTTAGAGACAGGTGCGCGAAGTAATTACGCGTCTTTTGGTACCGCACAGTGGTAGGTAAATTTGAAATCTAATAATAAACTATTGCAATATCGTGTAATTTTTTAAAGAAAATTAAATTTAATGTAAATTTTGAAAAATTTTAGGTGAAATTAAAAACAAATTGGACAGTCGGATAGAGCACTTCAAGACGAATCTTTTGATGTATAACACTATTATAAAAGGACAACTAATGGGTAAGTACTAATGTGTTTTCTATGTGGTTAGGTTAGGTTAGGTTAGGTTAGGTTAGGTTAGGTTAGGTTAGTTTAGCTTTTTTTCGATTTTGGGTGGTCGGATCGAGACGGGAGTGGTGTCAGAGGATAGGGCTCGACGAGCGCTATACAGGAATGAAGGAAAATTGAAAATAGGGCGTAGTCGGAAAAAGAAAATCGGAAAATAGATGTTTTTTAGGAGTTTTAGGTGAAAATTAGGAAAATTTAAGGACGAATTTTCAAAAGATGTTTAGAGACAGGTGCGCGAAGTAATTACGCGTCTTTTGGTACCGCACAGTGGTAGGTAAATTTGAAATCTAATAATAAACTATTGCAATATCGTGTAATTTTTTAAAGAAAATTAAATTTAATGTAAATTTTGAAAAATTTTAGGTGAAATTAAAAACAAATTGGACAGTCGGATAGAGCACTTCAAGACGAATCTTTTGATGTATAACACTATTATAAAAGGACAACTAATGGGTAAGTACTAATGTGTTTTCTATGTGGTTAGGTTAGGTTAGGTTAGGTTAGGTTAGGTTAGGTTAGGTTAGTTTAGCTTTTTTTCGATTTTGGGTGGTCGGATCGAGACGGGAGTGGTGTCAGAGGATAGGGCTCGACGAGCGCTATACAGGAATGAAGGAAAATTGAAAATAGGGCGTAGTCGGAAAAAGAAAATCGGAAAATAGATGTTTTTTAGGAGTTTTAGGTGAAAATTAGGAAAATTTAAGGACGAATTTTCAAAAGATGTTTAGAGACAGGTGCGCGAAGTAATTACGCGTCTTTTGGTACCGCACAGTGGTAGGTAAATTTGAAATCTAATAATAAACTATTGCAATATCGTGTAATTTTTTAAAGAAAATTAAATTTAATGTAAATTTTGAAAAATTTTAGGTGAAATTAAAAACAAATTGGACAGTCGGATAGAGCACTTCAAGACGAATCTTTTGATGTATAACACTATTATAAAAGGACAACTAATGGGTAAGTACTAATGTGTTTTCTATGTGGTTAGGTTAGGTTAGGTTAGGTTAGGTTAGGTTAGGTTAGGTTAGTTTAGCTTTTTTTCGATTTTGGGTGGTCGGATCGAGACGGGAGTGGTGTCAGAGGATAGGGCTCGACGAGCGCTATACAGGAATGAAGGAAAATTGAAAATAGGGCGTAGTCGGAAAAAGAAAATCGGAAAATAGATGTTTTTTAGGAGTTTTAGGTGAAAATTAGGAAAATTTAAGGACGAATTTTCAAAAGATGTTTAGAGACAGGTGCGCGAAGTAATTACGCGTCTTTTGGTACCGCACAGTGGTAGGTAAATTTGAAATCTAATAATAAACTATTGCAATATCGTGTAATTTTTTAAAGAAAATTAAATTTAATGTAAATTTTGAAAAATTTTAGGTGAAATTAAAAACAAATTGGACAGTCGGATAGAGCACTTCAAGACGAATCTTTTGATGTATAACACTATTATAAAAGGACAACTAATGGGTAAGTACTAATGTGTTTTCTATGTGGTTAGGTTAGGTTAGGTTAGGTTAGGTTAGGTTAGGTTAGGTTAGTTTAGCTTTTTTTCGATTTTGGGTGGTCGGATCGAGACGGGAGTGGTGTCAGAGGATAGGGCTCGACGAGCGCTATACAGGAATGAAGGAAAATTGAAAATAGGGCGTAGTCGGAAAAAGAAAATCGGAAAATAGATGTTTTTTAGGAGTTTTAGGTGAAAATTAGGAAAATTTAAGGACGAATTTTCAAAAGATGTTTAGAGACAGGTGCGCGAAGTAATTACGCGTCTTTTGGTACCGCACAGTGGTAGGTAAATTTGAAATCTAATAATAAACTATTGCAATATCGTGTAATTTTTTAAAGAAAATTAAATTTAATGTAAATTTTGAAAAATTTTAGGTGAAATTAAAAACAAATTGGACAGTCGGATAGAGCACTTCAAGACGAATCTTTTGATGTATAACACTATTATAAAAGGACAACTAATGGGTAAGTACTAATGTGTTTTCTATGTGGTTAGGTTAGGTTAGGTTAGGTTAGGTTAGGTTAGGTTAGGTTAGTTTAGCTTTTTTTCGATTTTGGGTGGTCGGATCGAGACGGGAGTGGTGTCAGAGGATAGGGCTCGACGAGCGCTATACAGGAATGAAGGAAAATTGAAAATAGGGCGTAGTCGGAAAAAGAAAATCGGAAAATAGATGTTTTTTAGGAGTTTTAGGTGAAAATTAGGAAAATTTAAGGACGAATTTTCAAAAGATGTTTAGAGACAGGTGCGCGAAGTAATTACGCGTCTTTTGGTACCGCACAGTGGTAGGTAAATTTGAAATCTAATAATAAACTATTGCAATATCCTGTAATTTTTTAAAGAAAATTAAATTTAATGTAAATTTTGAAAAATTTTAGGTGAAATTAAAAACAAATTGGACAGTCGGATAGAGCACTTCAAGACGAATCTTTTGATGTATAACACTATTATAAAAGGACAACTAATGGGTAAGTACTAATGTGTTTTCTATGTGGTTAGGTTAGGTTAGGTTAGGTTAGGTTAGGTTAGGTTAGGTTAGTTTAGCTTTTTTTCGATTTTGGGTGGTCGGATCGAGACGGGAGTGGTGTCAGAGGATAGGGCTCGACGAGCGCTATACAGGAATGAAGGAAAATTGAAAATAGGGCGTAGTCGGAAAAAGAAAATCGGAAAATAGATGTTTTTTAGGAGTTTTAGGTGAAAATTAGGAAAATTTAAGGACGAATTTTCAAAAGATGTTTAGAGACAGGTGCGCGAAGTAATTACGCGTCTTTTGGTACCGCACAGTGGTAGGTAAATTTGAAATCTAATAATAAACTATTGCAATATCGTGTAATTTTTTAAAGAAAATTAAATTTAATGTAAATTTTGAAAAATTTTAGGTGAAATTAAAAACAAATTGGACAGTCGGATAGAGCACTTCAAGACGAATCTTTTGATGTATAACACTATTATAAAAGGACAACTAATGGGTAAGTACTAATGTGTTTTCTATGTGGTTAGGTTAGGTTAGGTTAGGTTAGGTTAGGTTAGGTTAGGTTAGTTTAGCTTTTTTTCGATTTTGGGTGGTCGGATCGAGACGGGAGTGGTGTCAGAGGATAGGGCTCGACGAGCGCTATACAGGAATGAAGGAAAATTGAAAATAGGGCGTAGTCGGAAAAAGAAAATCGGAAAATAGATGTTTTTTAGGAGTTTTAGGTGAAAATTAGGAAAATTTAAGGACGAATTTTCAAAAGATGTTTAGAGACAGGTGCGCGAAGTAATTACGCGTCTTTTGGTACCGCACAGTGGTAGGTAAATTTGAAATCTAATAATAAACTATTGCAATATCGTGTAATTTTTTAAAGAAAATTAAATTTAATGTAAATTTTGAAAAATTTTAGGTGAAATTAAAAACAAATTGGACAGTCGGATAGAGCACTTCAAGACGAATCTTTTGATGTATAACACTATTATAAAAGGACAACTAATGGGTAAGTACTAATGTGTTTTCTATGTGGTTAGGTTAGGTTAGGTTAGGTTAGGTTAGGTTAGGTTAGGTTAGGTTAGTTTAGCTTTTTTTCGATTTTGGGTGGTCGGATCGAGACGGGAGTGGTGTCAGAGGATAGGGCTCGACGAGCGCTATACAGGAATGAAGGAAAATTGAAAATAGGGCGTAGTCGGAAAAAGAAAATCGAAAATAGATGTTTTTTAGGAGTTTTAGGTGAAAATTAGGAAAATTTAAGGACGAATTTTCAAAAGATGTTTAGAGACAGGTGCGCGAAGTAATTACGCGTCTTTTGGTACCGCACAGTGGTAGGTAAATTTGAAATCTAATAATAAACTATTGCAATATCGTGTAATTTTTTAAAGAAAATTAAATTTAATGTAAATTTGAAAATTTTAGGTGAAATTAAAAACAAATTGGACAGTCGATAGAGCACTTCAAGACGAATCTTTGATGTATAACACTATTATAAAAGGACAACTAATGGGTAAGTACTAATGTGTTTTCTATGTGGTTAGGTTAGGTTAGTTAGGTTAGGTTAGGTAGGTTAGGTTAGGTTAGTTTAGCTTTTTTCGATTTTGGGTGGTCGGATCGAGACGGGAGTGGTGTCAGAGGATAGGCTCGACGAGCGCTATACAGGAATGAAGGAAAATTGAAAATAGGGCGTAGTCGGAAAAAGAAAATCGGAAAATAGATGTTTTTTAGGAGTTTTAGGTGAAATTAGGAAAATTTAAGGACGAATTTTCAAAAGATGTTTAGAGACAGGTGCGCGAAGTAATTACGCGTCTTTTGGTACCGCACAGTGGTAGGTAAATTTGAAATCTAATAATAAACTATTGCAATATCGTGTAATTTTTTAAAGAAAATTAAATTTAATGTAAATTTTGAAAAATTTTAGGTGAAATTAAAAACAAATTGGACAGTCGGATAGAGCACTTCAAGACGAATCTTTTGACTGTATAACACTATTATAAAAGGACAACTAATGGGTAAGTACTAATGTGTTTTCTATGTGGTTAGGTTAGGTTAGGTTAGGTTAGGTTAGGTTAGGTTAGGTAAGTTTAGCTTTTTTCGATTTTGGGTGGTCGGATCGAGACGGGAGTGGGTGTTCAGAGGATAGGGCTCGACGAGCGCTATACAGGAATGAAGGAAAATTGAAAATAGGGCGTAGTCGGAAAAAGAAAATCGGAAAATAGATGTTTTTTAGGAGTTTTAGGTGAAAATTAGGAAAATTTAAGGACGAATTTTCAAAAGATGTTTAGAGACAGGTGCGCGAAGTAATTACGCGTCTTTTGGTACCGCACAGTGGTAGGTAAATTTGAAATCTAATAATAAACTATTGCAATATCGTGTAATTTTTTAAAGAAAATTAAATTTAATGTAAATTTTGAAAAATTTTAGGTGAAATTAAAAACAAATTGGACAGTCGGATAGAGCACTTCAAGACGAATCTTTTGATGTATAACACTATTATAAAAGACAACTAATGGGTAAGTACTAATGTGTTTTCTATGTGGTTAGGTTAGGTTAGGTTAGGTTAGGTTAGGTTAGGTTAGGTTAGTTTAGCTTTTTTTCGATTTTGGGTGGTCGGATCGAGACGGGAGTGGTGTCAGAGGATAGGGCTCGACGAGCGCTATACAGGAATGAAGGAAAATTGAAAATAGGGCGTAGTCGGAAAAAGAAAATCGGAAAATAGATGTTTTTTAGGAGTTTTAGGTGAAAATTAGGAAAATTTAAGGACGAATTTTCAAAAGATGTTTAGAGACAGGTGCGCGAAGTAATTACGCGTCTTTTGGTACCGCACAGTGGTAGGTAAATTTGAAATCTAATAATAAACTATTGCAATATCGTGTAATTTTTTAAAGAAAATTAAATTTAATGTAAATTTTGAAAAATTTTAGGTGAAATTAAAAACAAATTGGACAGTCGGATAGAGCACTTCAAGACGAATCTTTTGATGTATAACACTATTATAAAAGGACAACTAATGGGTAAGTACTAATGTGTTTTCTATGTGGTTAGGTTAGGTTAGGTTAGGTTAGGTTAGGTTAGGTTAGGTTAGTTTAGCTTTTTTTCGATTTTGGGTGGTCGGATCGAGACGGGAGTGGTGTCAGAGGATAGGGCTCGACGAGCGCTATACAGGAATGAAGGAAAATTGAAAATAGGGCGTAGTCGGAAAAAGAAAATCGGAAAATAGATGTTTTTTAGGAGTTTTAGGTGAAAATTAGGAAAATTTAAGGACGAATTTTCAAAAGATGTTTAGAGACAGGTGCGCGAAGTAATTACGCGTCTTTTGGTACCGCACAGTGGTAGGTAAATTTGAAATCTAATAATAAACTATTGCAATATCGTGTAATTTTTTAAAGAAAATTAAATTTAATGTAAATTTTGAAAAATTTTAGGTGAAATTAAAAACAAATTGGACAGTCGGATAGAGCACTTCAAGACGAATCTTTTGATGTATAACACTATTATAAAAGGACAACTAATGGGTAAGTACTAATGTGTTTTCTATGTGGTTAGGTTAGGTTAGGTTAGGTTAGGTTAGGTTAGGTTAGGTTAGTTTAGCTTTTTTTCGATTTTGGGTGGTCGGATCGAGACGGGAGTGGTGTCAGAGGATAGGGCTCGACGAGCGCTATACAGGAATGAAGGAAAATTGAAAATAGGGCGTAGTCGGAAAAAGAAAATCGGAAAATAGATGTTTTTTAGGAGTTTTAGGTGAAAATTAGGAAAATTTAAGGACGAATTTTCAAAAGATGTTTAGAGACAGGTGCGCGAAGTAATTACGCGTCTTTTGGTACCGCACAGTGGTAGGTAAATTTGAAATCTAATAATAAACTATTGCAATATCGTGTAATTTTTTAAAGAAAATTAAATTTAATGTAAATTTTGAAAAATTTTAGGTGAAATTAAAAACAAATTGGACAGTCGGATAGAGCACTTCAAGACGAATCTTTTGATGTATAACACTATTATAAAAGGACAACTAATGGGTAAGTACTAATGTGTTTTCTATGTGGTTAGGTTAGGTTAGGTTAGGTTAGGTTAGGTTAGGTTAGGTTAGTTTAGCTTTTTTTCGATTTTGGGTGGTCGGATCGAGACGGGAGTGGTGTCAGAGGATAGGGCTCGACGAGCGCTATACAGGAATGAAGGAAAATTGAAAATAGGGCGTAGTCGGAAAAAGAAAATCGGAAAATAGATGTTTTTTAGGAGTTTTAGGTGAAAATTAGGAAAATTTAAGGACGAATTTTCAAAAGATGTTTAGAGACAGGTGCGCGAAGTAATTACGCGTCTTTTGGTACCGCACAGTGGTAGGTAAATTTGAAATCTAATAATAAACTATTGCAATATCGTGTAATTTTTTAAAGAAAATTAAATTTAATGTAAATTTTGAAAAATTTTAGGTGAAATTAAAAACAAATTGGACAGTCGGATAGAGCACTTCAAGACGAATCTTTTGATGTATAACACTATTATAAAAGGACAACTAATGGGTAAGTACTAATGTGTTTTCTATGTGGTTAGGTTAGGTTAGGTTAGGTTAGGTTAGGTTAGGTTAGGTTAGTTTAGCTTTTTTTCGATTTTGGGTGGTCGGATCGAGACGGGAGTGGTGTCAGAGGATAGGGCTCGACGAGCGCTATACAGGAATGAAGGAAAATTGAAAATAGGGCGTAGTCGGAAAAAGAAAATCGGAAAATAGATGTTTTTTAGGAGTTTTAGGTGAAAATTAGGAAAATTTAAGGACGAATTTTCAAAAGATGTTTAGAGACAGGTGCGCGAAGTAATTACGCGTCTTTTGGTACCGCACAGTGGTAGGTAAATTTGAAATCTAATAATAAACTATTGCAATATCGTGTAATTTTTTAAAGAAAATTAAATTTAATGTAAATTTTGAAAAATTTTAGGTGAAATTAAAAACAAATTGGACAGTCGGATAGAGCACTTCAAGACGAATCTTTTGATGTATAACACTATTATAAAAGGACAACTAATGGGTAAGTACTAATGTGTTTTCTATGTGGTTAGGTTAGGTTAGGTTAGGTTAGGTTAGGTTAGGTTAGGTTAGTTTAGCTTTTTTTCGATTTTGGGTGGTCGGATCGAGACGGGAGTGGTGTCAGAGGATAGGGCTCGACGAGCGCTATACAGGAATGAAGGAAAATTGAAAATAGGGCGTAGTCGGAAAAAGAAAATCGGAAAATAGATGTTTTTTAGGAGTTTTAGGTGAAAATTAGGAAAATTTAAGGACGAATTTTCAAAAGATGTTTAGAGACAGGTGCGCGAAGTAATTACGCGTCTTTTGGTACCGCACAGTGGTAGGTAAATTTGAAATCTAATAATAAACTATTGCAATATCGTGTAATTTTTTAAAGAAAATTAAATTTAATGTAAATTTTGAAAAATTTTAGGTGAAATTAAAAACAAATTGGACAGTCGGATAGAGCACTTCAAGACGAATCTTTTGATGTATAACACTATTATAAAAGGACAACTAATGGGTAAGTACTAATGTGTTTTCTATGTGGTTAGGTTAGGTTAGGTTAGGTTAGGTTAGGTTAGGTTAGGTTAGTTTAGCTTTTTTTCGATTTTGGGTGGTCGGATCGAGACGGGAGTGGTGTCAGAGGATAGGGCTCGACGAGCGCTATACAGGAATGAAGGAAAATTGAAAATAGGGCGTAGTCGGAAAAAGAAAATCGGAAAATAGATGTTTTTTAGGAGTTTTAGGTGAAAATTAGGAAAATTTAAGGACGAATTTTCAAAAGATGTTTAGAGACAGGTGCGCGAAGTAATTACGCGTCTTTTGGTACCGCACAGTGGTAGGTAAATTTGAAATCTAATAATAAACTATTGCAATATCGTGTAATTTTTTAAAGAAAATTAAATTTAATGTAAATTTTGAAAAATTTTAGGTGAAATTAAAAACAAATTGGACAGTCGGATAGAGCACTTCAAGACGAATCTTTTGATGTATAACACTATTATAAAAGGACAACTAATGGGTAAGTACTAATGTGTTTTCTATGTGGTTAGGTTAGGTTAGGTTAGGTTAGGTTAGGTTAGGTTAGGTTAGTTTAGCTTTTTTTCGATTTTGGGTGGTCGGATCGAGACGGGAGTGGTGTCAGAGGATAGGGCTCGACGAGCGCTATACAGGAATGAAGGAAAATTGAAAATAGGGCGTAGTCGGAAAAAGAAAATCGGAAAATAGATGTTTTTTAGGAGTTTTAGGTGAAAATTAGGAAAATTTAAGGACGAATTTTCAAAAGATGTTTAGAGACAGGTGCGCGAAGTAATTACGCGTCTTTTGGTACCGCACAGTGGTAGGTAAATTTGAAATCTAATAATAAACTATTGCAATATCGTGTAATTTTTTAAAGAAAATTAAATTTAATGTAAATTTTGAAAAATTTTAGGTGAAATTAAAAACAAATTGGACAGTCGGATAGAGCACTTCAAGACGAATCTTTTGATGTATAACACTATTATAAAAGGACAACTAATGGGTAAGTACTAATGTGTTTTCTATGTGGTTAGGTTAGGTTAGGTTAGGTTAGGTTAGGTTAGGTTAGGTTAGTTTAGCTTTTTTTCGATTTTGGGTGGTCGGATCGAGACGGGAGTGGTGTCAGAGGATAGGGCTCGACGAGCGCTATACAGGAATGAAGGAAAATTGAAAATAGGGCGTAGTCGGAAAAAGAAAATCGGAAAATAGATGTTTTTTAGGAGTTTTAGGTGAAAATTAGGAAAATTTAAGGACGAATTTTCAAAAGATGTTTAGAGACAGGTGCGCGAAGTAATTACGCGTCTTTTGGTACCGCACAGTGGTAGGTAAATTTGAAATCTAATAATAAACTATTGCAATATCGTGTAATTTTTTAAAGAAAATTAAATTTAATGTAAATTTTGAAAAATTTTAGGTGAAATTAAAAACAAATTGGACAGTCGGATAGAGCACTTCAAGACGAATCTTTTGATGTATAACACTATTATAAAAGGACAACTAATGGGTAAGTACTAATGTGTTTTCTATGTGGTTAGGTTAGGTTAGGTTAGGTTAGGTTAGGTTAGGTTAGGTTAGTTTAGCTTTTTTTCGATTTTGGGTGGTCGGATCGAGACGGGAGTGGTGTCAGAGGATAGGGCTCGACGAGCGCTATACAGGAATGAAGGAAAATTGAAAATAGGGCGTAGTCGGAAAAAGAAAATCGGAAAATAGATGTTTTTTACGAGTTTTAGGTGAAAATTAGGAAAATTTAAGGACGAATTTTCAAAAGATGTTTAGAGACAGGTGCGCGAAGTAATTACGCGTCTTTTGGTACCGCACAGTGGTAGGTAAATTTGAAATCTAATAATAAACTATTGCAATATCGTGTAATTTTTTAAAGAAAATTAAATTTAATGTAAATTTTGAAAAATTTTAGGTGAAATTAAAAACAAATTGGACAGTCGGATAGAGCACTTCAAGACGAATCTTTTGATGTATAACACTATTATAAAAGGACAACTAATGGGTAAGTACTAATGTGTTTTCTATGTGGTTAGGTTAGGTTAGGTTAGGTTAGGTTAGGTTAGGTTAGGTTAGTTTAGCTTTTTTTCGATTTTGGGTGGTCGGATCGAGACGGGAGTGGTGTCAGAGGATAGGGCTCGACGAGCGCTATACAGGAATGAAGGAAAATTGAAAATAGGGCGTAGTCGGAAAAAGAAAATCGGAAAATAGATGTTTTTTAGGAGTTTTAGGTGAAAATTAGGAAAATTTAAGGACGAATTTTCAAAAGATGTTTAGAGACAGGTGCGCGAAGTAATTACGCGTCTTTTGGTACCGCACAGTGGTAGGTAAATTTGAAATCTAATAATAAACTATTGCAATATCGTGTAATTTTTTAAAGAAAATTAAATTTAATGTAAATTTTGAAAAATTTTAGGTGAAATTAAAAACAAATTGGACAGTCGGATAGAGCACTTCAAGACGAATCTTTTGATGTATAACACTATTATAAAAGGACAACTAATGGGTAAGTACTAATGTGTTTTCTATGTGGTTAGGTTAGGTTAGGTTAGGTTAGGTTAGGTTAGGTTAGGTTAGTTTAGCTTTTTTTCGATTTTGGGTGGTCGGATCGAGACGGGAGTGGTGTCAGAGGATAGGGCTCGACGAGCGCTATACAGGAATGAAGGAAAATTGAAAATAGGGCGTAGTCGGAAAAAGAAAATCGGAAAATAGATGTTTTTTAGGAGTTTTAGGTGAAAATTAGGAAAATTTAAGGACGAATTTTCAAAAGATGTTTAGAGACAGGTGCGCGAAGTAATTACGCGTCTTTTGGTACCGCACAGTGGTAGGTAAATTTGAAATCTAATAATAAACTATTGCAATATCGTGTAATTTTTTAAAGAAAATTAAATTTAATGTAAATTTTGAAAAATTTTAGGTGAAATTAAAAACAAATTGGACAGTCGGATAGAGCACTTCAAGACGAATCTTTTGATGTATAACACTATTATAAAAGGACAACTAATGGGTAAGTACTAATGTGTTTTCTATGTGGTTAGGTTAGGTTAGGTTAGGTTAGGTTAGGTTAGGTTAGGTTAGTTTAGCTTTTTTTCGATTTTGGGTGGTCGGATCGAGACGGGAGTGGTGTCAGAGGATAGGGCTCGACGAGCGCTATACAGGAATGAAGGAAAATTGAAAATAGGGCGTAGTCGGAAAAAGAAAATCGGAAAATAGATGTTTTTTAGGAGTTTTAGGTGAAAATTAGGAAAATTTAAGGACGAATTTTCAAAAGATGTTTAGAGACAGGTGCGCGAAGTAATTACGCGTCTTTTGGTACCGCACAGTGGTAGGTAAATTTGAAATCTAATAATAAACTATTGCAATATCGTGTAATTTTTTAAAGAAAATTAAATTTAATGTAAATTTTGAAAAATTTTAGGTGAAATTAAAAACAAATTGGACAGTCGGATAGAGCACTTCAAGACGAATCTTTTGATGTATAACACTATTATAAAAGGACAACTAATGGGTAAGTACTAATGTGTTTTCTATGTGGTTAGGTTAGGTTAGGTTAGGTTAGGTTAGGTTAGGTTAGGTTAGTTTAGCTTTTTTTCGATTTTGGGTGGTCGGATCGAGACGGGAGTGGTGTCAGAGGATAGGGCTCGACGAGCGCTATACAGGAATGAAGGAAAATTGAAAATAGGGCGTAGTCGGAAAAAGAAAATCGGAAAATAGATGTTTTTTAGGAGTTTTAGGTGAAAATTAGGAAAATTTAAGGACGAATTTTCAAAAGATGTTTAGAGACAGGTGCGCGAAGTAATTACGCGTCTTTTGGTACCGCACAGTGGTAGGTAAATTTGAAATCTAATAATAAACTATTGCAATATCGTGTAATTTTTTAAAGAAAATTAAATTTAATGTAAATTTTGAAAAATTTTAGGTGAAATTAAAAACAAATTGGACAGTCGGATAGAGCACTTCAAGACGAATCTTTTGATGTATAACACTATTATAAAAGGACAACTAATGGGTAAGTACTAATGTGTTTTCTATGTGGTTAGGTTAGGTTAGGTTAGGTTAGTTAGGTTAGGCTTTTTTTCGATTTTGGGTGGTCGGATCGAGACGGGAGTGGTGTCAGAGGATAGGGCTCGACGAGCGCTATACAGGAATGAAGGAAAATTGAAAATAGGGCGTAGTCGGAAAAAGAAAATCGGAAAATAGATGTTTTTTAGGAGTTTTAGGTGAAAATTAGGAAAATTTAAGGACGAATTTTCAAAAGATGTTTAGAGACAGGTGCGCGAAGTAATTACGCGTCTTTTGGTACCGCACAGTGGTAGGTAAATTTGAAATCTAATAATAAACTATTGCAATATCGTGTAATTTTTTAAAGAAAATTAAATTTAATGTAAATTTTGAAAAATTTTAGGTGAAATTAAAAACAAATTGGACAGTCGGATAGAGCACTTCAAGACGAATCTTTTGATGTATAACACTATTATAAAAGGACAACTAATGGGTAAGTACTAATGTGTTTTCTATGTGGTTAGGTTAGGTTAGGTTAGGTTAGGTTAGGTTAGGTTAGGTTAGTTTAGCTTTTTTTCGATTTTGGGTGGTCGGATCGAGACGGGAGTGGTGTCAGAGGATAGGGCTCGACGAGCGCTATACAGGAATGAAGGAAAATTGAAAATAGGGCGTAGTCGGAAAAAGAAAATCGGAAAATAGATGTTTTTTAGGAGTTTTAGGTGAAAATTAGGAAAATTTAAGGACGAATTTTCAAAAGATGTTTAGAGACAGGTGCGCGAAGTAATTACGCGTCTTTTGGTACCGCACAGTGGTAGGTAAATTTGAAATCTAATAATAAACTATTGCAATATCGTGTAATTTTTTAAAGAAAATTAAATTTAATGTAAATTTTGAAAAATTTTAGGTGAAATTAAAAACAAATTGGACAGTCGGATAGAGCACTTCAAGACGAATCTTTTGATGTATAACACTATTATAAAAGGACAACTAATGGGTAAGTACTAATGTGTTTTCTATGTGGTTAGGTTAGGTTAGGTTAGGTTAGGTTAGGTTAGGTTAGGTTAGTTTAGCTTTTTTTCGATTTTGGGTGGTCGGATCGAGACGGGAGTGGTGTCAGAGGATAGGGCTCGACGAGCGCTATACAGGAATGAAGGAAAATTGAAAATAGGGCGTAGTCGGAAAAAGAAAATCGGAAAATAGATGTTTTTTAGGAGTTTTAGGTGAAAATTAGGAAAATTTAAGGACGAATTTTCAAAAGATGTTTAGAGACAGGTGCGCGAAGTAATTACGCGTCTTTTGGTACCGCACAGTGGTAGGTAAATTTGAAATCTAATAATAAACTATTGCAATATCGTGTAATTTTTTAAAGAAAATTAAATTTAATGTAAATTTTGAAAAATTTTAGGTGAAATTAAAAACAAATTGGACAGTCGGATAGAGCACTTCAAGACGAATCTTTTGATGTATAACACTATTATAAAAGGACAACTAATGGGTAAGTACTAATGTGTTTTCTATGTGGTTAGGTTAGGTTAGGTTAGGTTAGGTTAGGTTAGGTTAGGTTAGTTTAGCTTTTTTTCGATTTTGGGTGGTCGGATCGAGACGGGAGTGGTGTCAGAGGATAGGGCTCGACGAGCGCTATACAGGAATGAAGGAAAATTGAAAATAGGGCGTAGTCGGAAAAAGAAAATCGGAAAATAGATGTTTTTTAGGAGTTTTAGGTGAAAATTAGGAAAATTTAAGGACGAATTTTCAAAAGATGTTTAGAGACAGGTGCGCGAAGTAATTACGCGTCTTTTGGTACCGCACAGTGGTAGGTAAATTTGAAATCTAATAATAAACTATTGCAATATCGTGTAATTTTTTAAAGAAAATTAAATTTAATGTAAATTTTGAAAAATTTTAGGTGAAATTAAAAACAAATTGGACAGTCGGATAGAGCACTTCAAGACGAATCTTTTGATGTATAACACTATTATAAAAGGACAACTAATGGGTAAGTACTAATGTGTTTTCTATGTGGTTAGGTTAGGTTAGGTTAGGTTAGGTTAGGTTAGGTTAGGTTAGTTTAGCTTTTTTTCGATTTTGGGTGGTCGGATCGAGACGGGAGTGGTGTCAGAGGATAGGGCTCGACGAGCGCTATACAGGAATGAAGGAAAATTGAAAATAGGGCGTAGTCGGAAAAAGAAAATCGGAAAATAGATGTTTTTTAGGAGTTTTAGGTGAAAATTAGGAAAATTTAAGGACGAATTTTCAAAAGATGTTTAGAGACAGGTGCGCGAAGTAATTACGCGTCTTTTGGTACCGCACAGTGGTAGGTAAATTTGAAATCTAATAATAAACTATTGCAATATCGTGTAATTTTTTAAAGAAAATTAAATTTAATGTAAATTTTGAAAAATTTTAGGTGAAATTAAAAACAAATTGGACAGTCGGATAGAGCACTTCAAGACGAATCTTTTGATGTATAACACTATTATAAAAGGACAACTAATGGGTAAGTACTAATGTGTTTTCTATGTGGTTAGGTTAGGTTAGGTTAGGTTAGGTTAGGTTAGGTTAGGTTAGTTTAGCTTTTTTTCGATTTTGGGTGGTCGGATCGAGACGGGAGTGGTGTCAGAGGATAGGGCTCGACGAGCGCTATACAGGAATGAAGGAAAATTGAAAATAGGGCGTAGTCGGAAAAAGAAAATCGGAAAATAGATGTTTTTTAGGAGTTTTAGGTGAAAATTAGGAAAATTTAAGGACGAATTTTCAAAAGATGTTTAGAGACAGGTGCGCGAAGTAATTACGCGTCTTTTGGTACCGCACAGTGGTAGGTAAATTTGAAATCTAATAATAAACTATTGCAATATCGTGTAATTTTTTAAAGAAAATTAAATTTAATGTAAATTTTGAAAAATTTTAGGTGAAATTAAAAACAAATTGGACAGTCGGATAGAGCACTTCAAGACGAATCTTTTGATGTATAACACTATTATAAAAGGACAACTAATGGGTAAGTACTAATGTGTTTTCTATGTGGTTAGGTTAGGTTAGGTTAGGTTAGGTTAGGTTAGGTTAGGTTAGTTTAGCTTTTTTTCGATTTTGGGTGGTCGGATCGAGACGGGAGTGGTGTCAGAGGATAGGGCTCGACGAGCGCTATACAGGAATGAAGGAAAATTGAAAATAGGGCGTAGTCGGAAAAAGAAAATCGGAAAATAGATGTTTTTTAGGAGTTTTAGGTGAAAATTAGGAAAATTTAAGGACGAATTTTCAAAAGATGTTTAGAGACAGGTGCGCGAAGTAATTACGCGTCTTTTGGTACCGCACAGTGGTAGGTAAATTTGAAATCTAATAATAAACTATTGCAATATCGTGTAATTTTTTAAAGAAAATTAAATTTAATGTAAATTTTGAAAAATTTTAGGTGAAATTAAAAACAAATTGGACAGTCGGATAGAGCACTTCAAGACGAATCTTTTGATGTATAACACTATTATAAAAGGACAACTAATGGGTAAGTACTAATGTGTTTTCTATGTGGTTAGGTTAGGTTAGGTTAGGTTAGGTTAGGTTAGGTTAGGTTAGTTTAGCTTTTTTTCGATTTTGGGTGGTCGGATCGAGACGGGAGTGGTGTCAGAGGATAGGGCTCGACGAGCGCTATACAGGAATGAAGGAAAATTGAAAATAGGGCGTAGTCGGAAAAAGAAAATCGGAAAATAGATGTTTTTTAGGAGTTTTAGGTGAAAATTAGGAAAATTTAAGGACGAATTTTCAAAAGATGTTTAGAGACAGGTGCGCGAAGTAATTACGCGTCTTTTGGTACCGCACAGTGGTAGGTAAATTTGAAATCTAATAATAAACTATTGCAATATCGTGTAATTTTTTAAAGAAAATTAAATTTAATGTAAATTTTGAAAAATTTTAGGTGAAATTAAAAACAAATTGGACAGTCGGATAGAGCACTTCAAGACGAATCTTTTGATGTATAACACTATTATAAAAGGACAACTAATGGGTAAGTACTAATGTGTTTTCTATGTGGTTAGGTTAGGTTAGGTTAGGTTAGGTTAGGTTAGGTTAGGTTAGTTTAGCTTTTTTTCGATTTTGGGTGGTCGGATCGAGACGGGAGTGGTGTCAGAGGATAGGGCTCGACGAGCGCTATACAGGAATGAAGGAAAATTGAAAATAGGGCGTAGTCGGAAAAAGAAAATCGGAAAATAGATGTTTTTTAGGAGTTTTAGGTGAAAATTAGGAAAATTTAAGGACGAATTTTCAAAAGATGTTTAGAGACAGGTGCGCGAAGTAATTACGCGTCTTTTGGTACCGCACAGTGGTAGGTAAATTTGAAATCTAATAATAAACTATTGCAATATCGTGTAATTTTTTAAAGAAAATTAAATTTAATGTAAATTTTGAAAAATTTTAGGTGAAATTAAAAACAAATTGGACAGTCGGATAGAGCACTTCAAGACGAATCTTTTGATGTATAACACTATTATAAAAGGACAACTAATGGGTAAGTACTAATGTGTTTTCTATGTGGTTAGGTTAGGTTAGGTTAGGTTAGGTTAGGTTAGGTTAGGTTAGTTTAGCTTTTTTTCGATTTTGGGTGGTCGGATCGAGACGGGAGTGGTGTCAGAGGATAGGGCTCGACGAGCGCTATACAGGAATGAAGGAAAATTGAAAATAGGGCGTAGTCGGAAAAAGAAAATCGGAAAATAGATGTTTTTTACGAGTTTTAGGTGAAAATTAGGAAAATTTAAGGACGAATTTTCAAAAGATGTTTAGAGACAGGTGCGCGAAGTAATTACGCGTCTTTTGGTACCGCACAGTGGTAGGTAAATTTGAAATCTAATAATAAACTATTGCAATATCGTGTAATTTTTTAAAGAAAATTAAATTTAATGTAAATTTTGAAAAATTTTAGGTGAAATTAAAAACAAATTGGACAGTCGGATAGAGCACTTCAAGACGAATCTTTTGATGTATAACACTATTATAAAAGGACAACTAATGGGTAAGTACTAATGTGTTTTCTATGTGGTTAGGTTAGGTTAGGTTAGGTTAGGTTAGGTTAGGTTAGGTTAGTTTAGCTTTTTTTCGATTTTGGGTGGTCGGATCGAGACGGGAGTGGTGTCAGAGGATAGGGCTCGACGAGCGCTATACAGGAATGAAGGAAAATTGAAAATAGGGCGTAGTCGGAAAAAGAAAATCGGAAAATAGATGTTTTTTAGGAGTTTTAGGTGAAAATTAGGAAAATTTAAGGACGAATTTTCAAAAGATGTTTAGAGACAGGTGCGCGAAGTAATTACGCGTCTTTTGGTACCGCACAGTGGTAGGTAAATTTGAAATCTAATAATAAACTATTGCAATATCGTGTAATTTTTTAAAGAAAATTAAATTTAATGTAAATTTTGAAAAATTTTAGGTGAAATTAAAAACAAATTGGACAGTCGGATAGAGCACTTCAAGACGAATCTTTTGATGTATAACACTATTATAAAAGGACAACTAATGGGTAAGTACTAATGTGTTTTCTATGTGGTTAGGTTAGGTTAGGTTAGGTTAGGTTAGGTTAGGTTAGGTTAGTTTAGCTTTTTTTCGATTTTGGGTGGTCGGATCGAGACGGGAGTGGTGTCAGAGGATAGGGCTCGACGAGCGCTATACAGGAATGAAGGAAAATTGAAAATAGGGCGTAGTCGGAAAAAGAAAATCGGAAAATAGATGTTTTTTAGGAGTTTTAGGTGAAAATTAGGAAAATTTAAGGACGAATTTTCAAAAGATGTTTAGAGACAGGTGCGCGAAGTAATTACGCGTCTTTTGGTACCGCACAGTGGTAGGTAAATTTGAAATCTAATAATAAACTATTGCAATATCGTGTAATTTTTTAAAGAAAATTAAATTTAATGTAAATTTTGAAAAATTTTAGGTGAAATTAAAAACAAATTGGACAGTCGGATAGAGCACTTCAAGACGAATCTTTTGATGTATAACACTATTATAAAAGGACAACTAATGGGTAAGTACTAATGTGTTTTCTATGTGGTTAGGTTAGGTTAGGTTAGGTTAGGTTAGGTTAGGTTAGGTTAGTTTAGCTTTTTTTCGATTTTGGGTGGTCGGATCGAGACGGGAGTGGTGTCAGAGGATAGGGCTCGACGAGCGCTATACAGGAATGAAGGAAAATTGAAAATAGGGCGTAGTCGGAAAAAGAAAATCGGAAAATAGATGTTTTTTAGGAGTTTTAGGTGAAAATTAGGAAAATTTAAGGACGAATTTTCAAAAGATGTTTAGAGACAGGTGCGCGAAGTAATTACGCGTCTTTTGGTACCGCACAGTGGTAGGTAAATTTGAAATCTAATAATAAACTATTGCAATATCGTGTAATTTTTTAAAGAAAATTAAATTTAATGTAAATTTTGAAAAATTTTAGGTGAAATTAAAAACAAATTGGACAGTCGGATAGAGCACTTCAAGACGAATCTTTTGATGTATAACACTATTATAAAAGGACAACTAATGGGTAAGTACTAATGTGTTTTCTATGTGGTTAGGTTAGGTTAGGTTAGGTTAGGTTAGGTTAGGTTAGGTTAGTTTAGCTTTTTTTCGATTTTGGGTGGTCGGATCGAGACGGGAGTGGTGTCAGAGGATAGGGCTCGACGAGCGCTATACAGGAATGAAGGAAAATTGAAAATAGGGCGTAGTCGGAAAAAGAAAATCGGAAAATAGATGTTTTTTAGGAGTTTTAGGTGAAAATTAGGAAAATTTAAGGACGAATTTTCAAAAGATGTTTAGAGACAGGTGCGCGAAGTAATTACGCGTCTTTTGGTACCGCACAGTGGTAGGTAAATTTGAAATCTAATAATAAACTATTGCAATATCGTGTAATTTTTTAAAGAAAATTAAATTTAATGTAAATTTTGAAAAATTTTAGGTGAAATTAAAAACAAATTGGACAGTCGGATAGAGCACTTCAAGACGAATCTTTTGATGTATAACACTATTATAAAAGGACAACTAATGGGTAAGTACTAATGTGTTTTCTATGTGGTTAGGTTAGGTTAGGTTAGGTTAGGTTAGGTTAGGTTAGGTTAGTTTAGCTTTTTTTCGATTTTGGGTGGTCGGATCGAGACGGGAGTGGTGTCAGAGGATAGGGCTCGACGAGCGCTATACAGGAATGAAGGAAAATTGAAAATAGGGCGTAGTCGGAAAAAGAAAATCGGAAAATAGATGTTTTTTAGGAGTTTTAGGTGAAAATTAGGAAAATTTAAGGACGAATTTTCAAAAGATGTTTAGAGACAGGTGCGCGAAGTAATTACGCGTCTTTTGGTACCGCACAGTGGTAGGTAAATTTGAAATCTAATAATAAACTATTGCAATATCGTGTAATTTTTTAAAGAAAATTAAATTTAATGTAAATTTTGAAAAATTTTAGGTGAAATTAAAAACAAATTGGACAGTCGGATAGAGCACTTCAAGACGAATCTTTTGATGTATAACACTATTATAAAAGGACAACTAATGGGTAAGTACTAATGTGTTTTCTATGTGGTTAGGTTAGGTTAGGTTAGGTTAGGTTAGGTTAGGTTAGGTTAGTTTAGCTTTTTTTCGATTTTGGGTGGTCGGATCGAGACGGGAGTGGTGTCAGAGGATAGGGCTCGACGAGCGCTATACAGGAATGAAGGAAAATTGAAAATAGGGCGTAGTCGGAAAAAGAAAATCGGAAAATAGATGTTTTTTAGGAGTTTTAGGTGAAAATTAGGAAAATTTAAGGACGAATTTTCAAAAGATGTTTAGAGACAGGTGCGCGAAGTAATTACGCGTCTTTTGGTACCGCACAGTGGTAGGTAAATTTGAAATCTAATAATAAACTATTGCAATATCGTGTAATTTTTTAAAGAAAATTAAATTTAATGTAAATTTTGAAAAATTTTAGGTGAAATTAAAAACAAATTGGACAGTCGGATAGAGCACTTCAAGACGAATCTTTTGATGTATAACACTATTATAAAAGGACAACTAATGGGTAAGTACTAATGTGTTTTCTATGTGGTTAGGTTAGGTTAGGTTAGGTTAGGTTAGGTTAGGTTAGGTTAGTTTAGCTTTTTTTCGATTTTGGGTGGTCGGATCGAGACGGGAGTGGTGTCAGAGGATAGGGCTCGACGAGCGCTATACAGGAATGAAGGAAAATTGAAAATAGGGCGTAGTCGGAAAAAGAAAATCGGAAAATAGATGTTTTTTAGGAGTTTTAGGTGAAAATTAGGAAAATTTAAGGACGAATTTTCAAAAGATGTTTAGAGACAGGTGCGCGAAGTAATTACGCGTCTTTTGGTACCGCACAGTGGTAGGTAAATTTGAAATCTAATAATAAACTATTGCAATATCGTGTAATTTTTTAAAGAAAATTAAATTTAATGTAAATTTTGAAAAATTTTAGGTGAAATTAAAAACAAATTGGACAGTCGGATAGAGCACTTCAAGACGAATCTTTTGATGTATAACACTATTATAAAAGGACAACTAATGGGTAAGTACTAATGTGTTTTCTATGTGGTTAGGTTAGGTTAGGTTAGGTTAGGTTAGGTTAGGTTAGGTTAGTTTAGCTTTTTTTCGATTTTGGGTGGTCGGATCGAGACGGGAGTGGTGTCAGAGGATAGGGCTCGACGAGCGCTATACAGGAATGAAGGAAAATTGAAAATAGGGCGTAGTCGGAAAAAGAAAATCGGAAAATAGATGTTTTTTAGGAGTTTTAGGTGAAAATTAGGAAAATTTAAGGACGAATTTTCAAAAGATGTTTAGAGACAGGTGCGCGAAGTAATTACGCGTCTTTTGGTACCGCACAGTGGTAGGTAAATTTGAAATCTAATAATAAACTATTGCAATATCGTGTAATTTTTTAAAGAAAATTAAATTTAATGTAAATTTTGAAAAATTTTAGGTGAAATTAAAAACAAATTGGACAGTCGGATAGAGCACTTCAAGACGAATCTTTTGATGTATAACACTATTATAAAAGGACAACTAATGGGTAAGTACTAATGTGTTTTCTATGTGGTTAGGTTAGGTTAGGTTAGGTTAGTTTAGCTTTTTTTCGATTTTGGGTGGTCGGATCGAGACGGGAGTGGTGTCAGAGGATAGGGCTCGACGAGCGCTATACAGGAATGAAGGAAAATTGAAAATAGGGCGTAGTCGGAAAAAGAAAATCGGAAAATAGATGTTTTTTAGGAGTTTTAGGTGAAAATTAGGAAAATTTAAGGACGAATTTTCAAAAGATGTTTAGAGACAGGTGCGCGAAGTAATTACGCGTCTTTTGGTACCGCACAGTGGTAGGTAAATTTGAAATCTAATAATAAACTATTGCAATATCGTGTAATTTTTTAAAGAAAATTAAATTTAATGTAAATTTTGAAAAATTTTAGGTGAAATTAAAAACAAATTGGACAGTCGGATAGAGCACTTCAAGACGAATCTTTTGATGTATAACACTATTATAAAAGGACAACTAATGGGTAAGTACTAATGTGTTTTCTATGTGGTTAGGTTAGGTTAGGTTAGGTTAGGTTAGGTTAGGTTAGGTTAGTTTAGCTTTTTTTCGATTTTGGGTGGTCGGATCGAGACGGGAGTGGTGTCAGAGGATAGGGCTCGACGAGCGCTATACAGGAATGAAGGAAAATTGAAAATAGGGCGTAGTCGGAAAAAGAAAATCGGAAAATAGATGTTTTTTAGGAGTTTTAGGTGAAAATTAGGAAAATTTAAGGACGAATTTTCAAAAGATGTTTAGAGACAGGTGCGCGAAGTAATTACGCGTCTTTTGGTACCGCACAGTGGTAGGTAAATTTGAAATCTAATAATAAACTATTGCAATATCGTGTAATTTTTTAAAGAAAATTAAATTTAATGTAAATTTTGAAAAATTTTAGGTGAAATTAAAAACAAATTGGACAGTCGGATAGAGCACTTCAAGACGAATCTTTTGATGTATAACACTATTATAAAAGGACAACTAATGGGTAAGTACTAATGTGTTTTCTATGTGGTTAGGTTAGGTTAGGTTAGGTTAGGTTAGGTTAGGTTAGGTTAGTTTAGCTTTTTTTCGATTTTGGGTGGTCGGATCGAGACGGGAGTGGTGTCAGAGGATAGGGAGTGGTGTCAGAGGATAGGGCTCGACAAGCGCTATACAGGAATGAAGGAAAATTGAAAATAGGGCGTAGTCGGAAAAAGAAAATCGGAAAATAGATGTTTTTTAGGAGTTTTAGGTGAAAATTAGGAAAATTTAAGGACGAATTTTCAAAAGATGTTTAGAGACAGGTGCGCGAAGTAATTACGCGTCTTTTGGTACCGCACAGTGGTAGGTAAATTTGAAATCTAATAATAAACTATTGCAATATCGTGTAATTTTTTAAAGAAAATTAAATTTAATGTAAATTTTGAAAAATTTTAGGTGAAATTAAAAACAAATTGGACAGTCGGATAGAGCACTTCAAGACGAATCTTTTGATGTATAACACTATTATAAAAGGACAACTAATGGGTAAGTACTAATGTGTTTTCTATGTGGTTAGGTTAGGTTAGGTTAGGTTAGGTTAGGTTAGGTTAGGTTAGTTTAGCTTTTTTTCGATTTTGGGTGGTCGGATCGAGACGGGAGTGGTGTCAGAGGATAGGGCTCGACGAGCGCTATACAGGAATGAAGGAAAATTGAAAATAGGGCGTAGTCGGAAAAAGAAAATCGGAAAATAGATGTTTTTTAGGAGTTTTAGGTGAAAATTAGGAAAATTTAAGGACGAATTTTCAAAAGATGTTTAGAGACAGGTGCGCGAAGTAATTACGCGTCTTTTGGTACCGCACAGTGGTAGGTAAATTTGAAATCTAATAATAAACTATTGCAATATCGTGTAATTTTTTAAAGAAAATTAAATTTAATGTAAATTTTGAAAAATTTTAGGTGAAATTAAAAACAAATTGGACAGTCGGATAGAGCACTTCAAGACGAATCTTTTGATGTATAACACTATTATAAAAGGACAACTAATGGGTAAGTACTAATGTGTTTTCTATGTGGTTAGGTTAGGTTAGGTTAGGTTAGGTTAGGTTAGGTTAGGTTAGTTTAGCTTTTTTTCGATTTTGGGTGGTCGGATCGAGACGGGAGTGGTGTCAGAGGATAGGGCTCGACGAGCGCTATACAGGAATGAAGGAAAATTGAAAATAGGGCGTAGTCGGAAAAAGAAAATCGGAAAATAGATGTTTTTTAGGAGTTTTAGGTGAAAATTAGGAAAATTTAAGGACGAATTTTCAAAAGATGTTTAGAGACAGGTGCGCGAAGTAATTACGCGTCTTTTGGTACCGCACAGTGGTAGGTAAATTTGAAATCTAATAATAAACTATTGCAATATCGTGTAATTTTTTAAAGAAAATTAAATTTAATGTAAATTTTGAAAAATTTTAGGTGAAATTAAAAACAAATTGGACAGTCGGATAGAGCACTTCAAGACGAATCTTTTGATGTATAACACTATTATAAAAGGACAACTAATGGGTAAGTACTAATGTGTTTTCTATGTGGTTAGGTTAGGTTAGGTTAGGTTAGGTTAGGTTAGGTTAGGTTAGTTTAGCTTTTTTTCGATTTTGGGTGGTCGGATCGAGACGGGAGTGGTGTCAGAGGATAGGGCTCGACGAGCGCTATACAGGAATGAAGGAAAATTGAAAATAGGGCGTAGTCGGAAAAAGAAAATCGGAAAATAGATGTTTTTTAGGAGTTTTAGGTGAAAATTAGGAAAATTTAAGGACGAATTTTCAAAAGATGTTTAGAGACAGGTGCGCGAAGTAATTACGCGTCTTTTGGTACCGCACAGTGGTAGGTAAATTTGAAATCTAATAATAAACTATTGCAATATCGTGTAATTTTTTAAAGAAAATTAAATTTAATGTAAATTTTGAAAAATTTTAGGTGAAATTAAAAACAAATTGGACAGTCGGATAGAGCACTTCAAGACGAATCTTTTGATGTATAACACTATTATAAAAGGACAACTAATGGGTAAGTACTAATGTGTTTTCTATGTGGTTAGGTTAGGTTAGGTTAGGTTAGGTTAGGTTAGGTTAGGTTAGTTTAGCTTTTTTTCGATTTTGGGTGGTCGGATCGAGACGGGAGTGGTGTCAGAGGATAGGGCTCGACGAGCGCTATACAGGAATGAAGGAAAATTGAAAATAGGGCGTAGTCGGAAAAAGAAAATCGGAAAATAGATGTTTTTTAGGAGTTTTAGGTGAAAATTAGGAAAATTTAAGGACGAATTTTCAAAAGATGTTTAGAGACAGGTGCGCGAAGTAATTACGCGTCTTTTGGTACCGCACAGTGGTAGGTAAATTTGAAATCTAATAATAAACTATTGCAATATCGTGTAATTTTTTAAAGAAAATTAAATTTAATGTAAATTTTGAAAAATTTTAGGTGAAATTAAAAACAAATTGGACAGTCGGATAGAGCACTTCAAGACGAATCTTTTGATGTATAACACTATTATAAAAGGACAACTAATGGGTAAGTACTAATGTGTTTTCTATGTGGTTAGGTTAGGTTAGGTTAGGTTAGGTTAGGTTAGGTTAGGTTAGTTTAGCTTTTTTTCGATTTTGGGTGGTCGGATCGAGACGGGAGTGGTGTCAGAGGATAGGGCTCGACGAGCGCTATACAGGAATGAAGGAAAATTGAAAATAGGGCGTAGTCGGAAAAAGAAAATCGGAAAATAGATGTTTTTTAGGAGTTTTAGGTGAAAATTAGGAAAATTTAAGGACGAATTTTCAAAAGATGTTTAGAGACAGGTGCGCGAAGTAATTACGCGTCTTTTGGTACCGCACAGTGGTAGGTAAATTTGAAATCTAATAATAAACTATTGCAATATCGTGTAATTTTTTAAAGAAAATTAAATTTAATGTAAATTTTGAAAAATTTTAGGTGAAATTAAAAACAAATTGGACAGTCGGATAGAGCACTTCAAGACGAATCTTTTGATGTATAACACTATTATAAAAGGACAACTAATGGGTAAGTACTAATGTGTTTTCTATGTGGTTAGGTTAGGTTAGGTTAGGTTAGGTTAGGTTAGGTTAGGTTAGTTTAGCTTTTTTTCGATTTTGGGTGGTCGGATCGAGACGGGAGTGGTGTCAGAGGATAGGGCTCGACGAGCGCTATACAGGAATGAAGGAAAATTGAAAATAGGGCGTAGTCGGAAAAAGAAAATCGGAAAATAGATGTTTTTTAGGAGTTTTAGGTGAAAATTAGGAAAATTTAAGGACGAATTTTCAAAAGATGTTTAGAGACAGGTGCGCGAAGTAATTACGCGTCTTTTGGTACCGCACAGTGGTAGGTAAATTTGAAATCTAATAATAAACTATTGCAATATCGTGTAATTTTTTAAAGAAAATTAAATTTAATGTAAATTTTGAAAAATTTTAGGTGAAATTAAAAACAAATTGGACAGTCGGATAGAGCACTTCAAGACGAATCTTTTGATGTATAACACTATTATAAAAGGACAACTAATGGGTAAGTACTAATGTGTTTTCTATGTGGTTAGGTTAGGTTGGTTAGGTTAGGTTAGGTTAGGTTAGTTATTTAGCTTTTTTTCGATTTTGGGTGGTCGGATCGAGACGGGAGTGGTGTCAGAGGATAGGGCTCGACGAGCGCTATACAGGAATGAAGGAAAATTGAAAATAGGGCGTAGTCGGAAAAAGAAAATCGGAAAATAGATGTTTTTTAGGAGTTTTAGGTGAAAATTAGGAAAATTTAAGGACGAATTTTCAAAAGATGTTTAGAGACAGGTGCGCGAAGTAATTACGCGTCTTTTGGTACCGCACAGTGGTAGGTAAATTTGAAATCTAATAATAAACTATTGCAATATCGTGTAATTTTTTAAAGAAAATTAAATTTAATGTAAATTTTGAAAAATTTTAGGTGAAATTAAAAACAAATTGGACAGTCGGATAGAGCACTTCAAGACGAATCTTTTGATGTATAACACTATTATAAAAGGACAACTAATGGGTAAGTACTAATGTGTTTTCTATGTGGTTAGGTTAGGTTAGGTTAGGTTAGGTTAGGTTAGGTTAGGTTAGTTTAGCTTTTTTTCGATTTTGGGTGGTCGGATCGAGACGGGAGTGGTGTCAGAGGATAGGGCTCGACGAGCGCTATACAGGAATGAAGGAAAATTGAAAATAGGGCGTAGTCGGAAAAAGAAAATCGGAAAATAGATGTTTTTTAGGAGTTTTAGGTGAAAATTAGGAAAATTTAAGGACGAATTTTCAAAAGATGTTTAGAGACAGGTGCGCGAAGTAATTACGCGTCTTTTGGTACCGCACAGTGGTAGGTAAATTTGAAATCTAATAATAAACTATTGCAATATCGTGTAATTTTTTAAAGAAAATTAAATTTAATGTAAATTTTGAAAAATTTTAGGTGAAATTAAAAACAAATTGGACAGTCGGATAGAGCACTTCAAGACGAATCTTTTGATGTATAACACTATTATAAAAGGACAACTAATGGGTAAGTACTAATGTGTTTTCTATGTGGTTAGGTTAGGTTAGGTTAGGTTAGGTTAGGTTAGGTTAGGTTAGTTTAGCTTTTTTTCGATTTTGGGTGGTCGGATCGAGACGGGAGTGGTGTCAGAGGATAGGGCTCGACGAGCGCTATACAGGAATGAAGGAAAATTGAAAATAGGGCGTAGTCGGAAAAAGAAAATCGGAAAATAGATGTTTTTTAGGAGTTTTAGGTGAAAATTAGGAAAATTTAAGGACGAATTTTCAAAAGATGTTTAGAGACAGGTGCGCGAAGTAATTACGCGTCTTTTGGTACCGCACAGTGGTAGGTAAATTTGAAATCTAATAATAAACTATTGCAATATCGTGTAATTTTTTAAAGAAAATTAAATTTAATGTAAATTTTGAAAAATTTTAGGTGAAATTAAAAACAAATTGGACAGTCGGATAGAGCACTTCAAGACGAATCTTTTGATGTATAACACTATTATAAAAGGACAACTAATGGGTAAGTACTAATGTGTTTTCTATGTGGTTAGGTTAGGTTAGGTTAGGTTAGGTTAGGTTAGGTTAGGTTAGTTTAGCTTTTTTTCGATTTTGGGTGGTCGGATCGAGACGGGAGTGGTGTCAGAGGATAGGGCTCGACGAGCGCTATACAGGAATGAAGGAAAATTGAAAATAGGGCGTAGTCGGAAAAAGAAAATCGGAAAATAGATGTTTTTTAGGAGTTTTTTAGGTGAAAATTAGGAAAATTTAAGGACGAATTTTCAAAAGATGTTTAGAGACAGGTGCGCGAAGTAATTACGCGTCTTTTGGTACCGCACAGTGGTAGGTAAATTTGAAATCTAATAATAAACTATTGCAATATCGTGTAATTTTTTAAAGAAAATTAAATTTAATGTAAATTTTGAAAAATTTTAGGTGAAATTAAAAACAAATTGGACAGTCGGATAGAGCACTTCAAGACGAATCTTTTGATGTATAACACTATTATAAAAGGACAACTAATGGGTAAGTACTAATGTGTTTTCTATGTGGTTAGGTTAGGTTAGGTTAGGTTAGGTTAGGTTAGGTTAGGTTAGTTTAGCTTTTTTTCGATTTTGGGTGGTCGGATCGAGACGGGAGTGGTGTCAGAGGATAGGGCTCGACGAGCGCTATACAGGAATGAAGGAAAATTGAAAATAGGGCGTAGTCGGAAAAAGAAAATCGGAAAATAGATGTTTTTTAGGAGTTTTAGGTGAAAATTAGGAAAATTTAAGGACGAATTTTCAAAAGATGTTTAGAGACAGGTGCGCGAAGTAATTACGCGTCTTTTGGTACCGCACAGTGGTAGGTAAATTTGAAATCTAATAATAAACTATTGCAATATCGTGTAATTTTTTAAAGAAAATTAAATTTAATGTAAATTTTGAAAAATTTTAGGTGAAATTAAAAACAAATTGGACAGTCGGATAGAGCACTTCAAGACGAATCTTTTGATGTATAACACTATTATAAAAGGACAACTAATGGGTAAGTACTAATGTGTTTTCTATGTGGTTAGGTTAGGTTAGGTTAGGTTAGGTTAGGTTAGGTTAGGTTAGTTTAGCTTTTTTTCGATTTTGGGTGGTCGGATCGAGACGGGAGTGGTGTCAGAGGATAGGGCTCGACGAGCGCTATACAGGAATGAAGGAAAATTGAAAATAGGGCGTAGTCGGAAAAAGAAAATCGGAAAATAGATGTTTTTTAGGAGTTTTAGGTGAAAATTAGGAAAATTTAAGGACGAATTTTCAAAAGATGTTTAGAGACAGGTGCGCGAAGTAATTACGCGTCTTTTGGTACCGCACAGTGGTAGGTAAATTTGAAATCTAATAATAAACTATTGCAATATCGTGTAATTTTTTAAAGAAAATTAAATTTAATGTAAATTTTGAAAAATTTTAGGTGAAATTAAAAACAAATTGGACAGTCGGATAGAGCACTTCAAGACGAATCTTTTGATGTATAACACTATTATAAAAGGACAACTAATGGGTAAGTACTAATGTGTTTTCTATTTTTTTTTTTTTTTTTTTTCACTTTATTTGGGTCAACCAACAGTACACGATAATATAATAATTCGCATATAATGTAGATAATTTTAACATATCGCTAACCAGCATCGTTAACCACAGCTTACATAATTAAATAAATAAAGGTGGTCATAACAAGGTAGGTAATTACAGTAAGATATAAAATGAAGTGAGTCTAGTTACATTGTAACTTTTAAATTATCCAACAAAAGTCTTTTAAACCTGCCAGGACATACTGCGAAAATATCTATATTGTTGAAATTTTTATTATAAGATTCCACTAAGCGATACAAAGGGGAACGTTTGCCAGCATTAGTGCGGCATCTTGTAGTAGCAAATAATTTAGTAAAGTTGCGGCAATGTGTCCTAGTAGGCACGATATAAGATATTTTATTTATTACAGGAGTGCAGTCATATCTGTTATGACATAAATCGTATAATAGCATGCCTTCTAATTGAGTACGTCTATTTTTCAGGGTTATGAGTTTGTATTTATCCATAAGTTGAATATATGATAAACGGTTATGGAAGCATCTATATTGCATACTCTTATGAAACTTTTTTTGAACATTTTCAAGCGATTCTATATATTTTGTGTAAAATGGATTCCAGATGGACACAGCATATTCAAGTTGAGAACGTATTAATGTTTTGTAAAGGTACAGATAAGTGGAGGGTTGTGTAAATTTAATACTTGTGCGTAATACAAATCCATATAATTTAAGTGATTTATTTATTATATTATCCACATGTAAGTTGAGATGTAATTTACTATCTAGTGTTACTCCTAAGTCTCTAATGGAATTAACCACTTCTAGATTTATATTATTTAACTTATAAGGAAAGCTACTAATATTCTTTTTCCTAGTAAAGGTGATAGTCTTACATTTGTTGATACTCAAATCAAGTTTACAATCAATACAGTAGGTTGTAAAGCGATCCAGGTCAGCCTGGAGTTTTGCATGGTCATCAGAGTTTTCAATTACATGATAAATTTTGAGATCATCAGCATACAGTAATATATTAGCATATTTGAAACAGTGATTTATGTCGTTAATAAATATTATAAACAGTAATGGTCCTAGTATTGAGCCTTGCGGGACTCCCGATGTTACTGAGACAGATTCCGACTCGTATCCCTTAATAACAACCCTCTGAGTACGATTACTAACGTAGGACTTAAACCAGCGCCACAAATTACCACGGATTCCATTAAATGCTAGCTTATCTAATAACATTTTATGGTCAACACTATCAAATGCCTTACGAAAATCTGTATATATACTATCTATCTGTTTGTTGGCATCTAAGCACTCAAACAGATAGGAAGTATATGTTAATAAATTTGTAACTGTTGAACGACGATTTACAAAGCCATGTTGTTGCGTTATAATAATGTTATGAATAGATGGGTAGATATTATTATGAATAAGTCTTTCGAATAGTTTTGATATCGTAGATAATATTGAAATTGGGCGATAGTTCTCCACATTGGTTTTACTTCCACCCTTATGAACTGGAACAATACGCGCTGATTTCCAAATTGTAGGAAAGACACCTTGCAAAAGACATATATTAAATAGTCTATGTATAGGTTTATAAATGGTTAAAGCAGTAGATTTAAGAAAATATGGATGTATATTATCCAGTCCAGGACCTTTAGAGACGTCTATACGTTTGAGTTCATTCAATACGGATTCTTCAGAGATTTGTATGTGATTAAGATTAAGATCAGAGAAATGGTTACAATCAGGGATTTTATCAATATCATAGTCTTCTGTTACGCTGCTGGGTTTATATACTGATTTAAAAAAAGAAGAGAAAAGATTGCAAACGTCAGTAGGATTTTCAGCGACTAAATTGTTATAGGACAATGCGATAGGTATGTCTGACTTCGATTTTACATTGCTATTTATGTGTGTCCAAAAATATTTTATGTTATTAGTAATTTTTGTTTCTAAAGACTTTACATAATTTTTATAACATATATCAGATTCAACTTTAAAACGGCTTCTGTACATGGAGAATATTTCATAATCAGAGTTATTTTTATATTTTTTCCATTTAATCCACGCTTTATTTTTATTTTTAAAAATATGTATTAAAGCCGGAGAAAACCAATCAGGATAGGAGATGGATCGTATAATTTTAGTGGGAATATGCGTTTTTATTAAAATATAAATGTTTTCATAAAATAAAGCAACAGCATCCTCAGCACTTTTGTTAAGGAATAAATTGTCCCAATCGGTACATAGAATATCATTATTTATTGAGTCATAGTTACCTTTTTTGAAGTTAATTTGAACTCTGGGTTGGGGTGCAATAGGTGGAAGATGCATATTATTCAATGGTACTAAGGCGTAAAAGGGGGGGTGGTAATCATCAGGTTGTACTAGTGGCATTGGAGCAAGAGAGGTCGTAGTATCTGCAATATTTGTCAGAAATAAGTCCAATAAGCGATTCCTTGTATTTTTGTGTGTATTAACTTGTACACAATTTAACGAATTAATTAAATTTAATAATAATTTGTTTGACATACAATAGTTACTTATACTTACTGGTTCAAAATAAGTGCCACGATCTCGCCACTCCAACGTCGGTAAATTATAGTCCCCAACCACTACAAATTCATTAACGTCCGATGATTGCAATATTGAACAAAGCAAGTTAAAGTGCAATGTGTAAGTCTCCGCATCTAAGTTCGGTGGAATGTACGCAGCGCTGATCACAAAACTATAGTTGCGCATTCGTAACTCAATCATGACGTGGTCCACGAGCGGCAGCGGGCGGACGGCGCCAGCGCCAGCGGCGGCCGAGCGCAGCGGCGCCGCGCGGAGGTCGCGCCGCGCCGCCACCAGCACGCCGCCGCCGTCGCCGCGCCCGCTGCCCTCGCGGTCCCTGTCACATCGAAATACTTGATAACGTTCATCTATATACTCACTATCACATATATTCTCATGTAGCCAGGTCTCAGTTAAGATTACGACGTCATAGTTATGTGATAGTATGTTCATATAAACAGTATGTAATTTGGTCCTTAGACCTCGGCAGTTTTGATAGTAAAAGGAAAGTATACTCTTATCTATTATTAAATGATTTAAAATATATATAGCTTACTATAACATAGTGGACTAATTGGATATCATCATATTTGAATATTGTTTTTTTAGCAGGTGTAAAGTATTCAGGTAATGTACTCATATTTATTATGAATCGCTGTGTCCATGTTGAACCCCTATTTATCGTTACATAATCGCTATTATAAAACAGTGTAATACAGTGAATGGATAGAAAACAACTCCCAATAACCAAACTTGTTACATACACAAAAATTATACAAGAAAGCATAAAAACTTCAGAGTAGTAAGACGTATTATAGTTACCACACGTTTTAGTTGCAAAATTGATAATAACTAGAAGTATAATCTTAGCAATTATATGTGAGTAACGAAGTACATACGTACCCAGGCACGGGATCAAAAAAATAAAGATAATAGGTAACTTACTTACTATGTACCCGTTACAAACATTATAAAATAGAAATATACATGTATACATACGGTTGAATACGTATTTATACCATCTTAGATTGCCAATGTAAATACTTATACGGCGGATTCCGCATTCACTTAATTTTCGAAACATCCTGAGTTGATCTAATAGCAAGGACGGGTGTTGTTTCAGACTTCCGTACCAGGATTGTTCCATGTTTGACCCAGACGTACTTATAATCTTGCTTCTTTGCTTCTTCCCGACATTGACGAAATAATAGCTTATTCTTAAGCGTTAGATGTTCGTTAACATAAATAGTGGCCGGTGATCCATTTATATGAAGTTTGGTAGAATCCAACCCCTTGCAAGCACGATATGCAGATATTACATTATCACGGATGAATTTGTTAGTGAATTTAGCAATTACATTTTTTTGCCGCTGGCTTTTAGGATCCGCTTGTTGTACTCTATGCACAGAGATAATATCTGAGGCACGAATCGGGTATTTAATGGCATCACCTAGAAATTCTAGAATCTTCGGCAAGTTCTCTCCGCGCCGCTCTGGCATGTTTGATATTTCTATGTTGCAATTCCTTGCTTGCTGCTCCATCATAGCTATTTTACTTTCGAGGGCTTCCACTTGAGTAGGTATGTTGATGCTTTGAGAGAGGTTACCTTCCATTGTTGTTAAGCGTCTTTCAATGGCGTCATGACGGTGAGAAGAATCAGTTATGTGTTTTTCCACTTCACAAAGTCGGTTATTAGTTTCGTTGAGAGATGTCCGTATATCTTGATTGTCCCTGTTTAGTTGTGACATGTTTGTGTTTATATCCGATAGCAAAGATGAGATTTTAGACATTTCCTGTGAGAAGGCGGTGTTCACTGCAGTCGTAACACTATTAGTGATTTTTATATCCCAAAGCGATAGCTGTTTATTAAATTTTTCTTCAAAAATTGCCATGACGTCCGGTTGTTTTTTCTTCCGATAATTTACGTAACAATCATTCTCACAATCCGCTGATGATGGAATATTCGAGTCCGACGAACATTCCTCTGGTAACGAGCGTTGCATTTCCATGTATGTATGATATGTAAATTGCACAAGTGCGACAGAGTTAAAAAATAATAGTCCGTCTCTTAGCCCAGAGGGGGTGAGGTAACGCACCCCTCAGTCACGTCCACAAGATGCTACGCGAGAAGACGACAGGTTCAACAACGGCGCTTGCTATCCTTCACACACAATGTAAAGTTTTAATTGAAGATGTAAGCGAATTTAGTTCTAATGACTCACTGATTTACACTGACTAATGACGTATTTTCTATGAATGTGTTTCGCGATTAAATTATGACGACCGATAACATGACCACCCGTGATGCGATCCACGACGAGAATGGATTCTATGTGGTTAGGTTAGGTTAGGTTAGGTTAGGTTAGGTTAGGTTAGGTTAGTTTAGCTTTTTTTCGATTTTGGGTGGTCGGATCGAGACGGGAGTGGTGTCAGAGGATAGGGCTCGACGAGCGCTATACAGGAATGAAGGAAAATTGAAAATAGGGCGTAGTCGGAAAAAGAAAATCGGAAAATAGATGTTTTTTAGGAGTTTTAGGTGAAAATTAGGAAAATTTAAGGACGAATTTTCAAAAGATGTTTAGAGACAGGTGCGCGAAGTAATTACGCGTCTTTTGGTACCGCACAGTGGTAGGTAAATTTGAAATCTAATAATAAACTATTGCAATATCGTGTAATTTTTTAAAGAAAATTAAATTTAATGTAAATTTTGAAAAATTTTAGGTGAAATTAAAAACAAATTGGACAGTCGGATAGAGCACTTCAAGACGAATCTTTTGATGTATAACACTATTATAAAAGGACAACTAATGGGTAAGTACTAATGTGTTTTCTATGTGGTTAGGTTAGGTTAGGTTAGGTTAGGTTAGGTTAGGTTAGGTTAGTTTAGCTTTTTTTCGATTTTGGGTGGTCGGATCGAGACGGGAGTGGTGTCAGAGGATAGGGCTCGACGAGCGCTATACAGGAATGAAGGAAAATTGAAAATAGGGCGTAGTCGGAAAAAGAAAATCGGAAAATAGATGTTTTTTAGGAGTTTTAGGTGAAAATTAGGAAAATTTAAGGACGAATTTTCAAAAGATGTTTAGAGACAGGTGCGCGAAGTAATTACGCGTCTTTTGGTACCGCACAGTGGTAGGTAAATTTGAAATCTAATAATAAACTATTGCAATATCGTGTAATTTTTTAAAGAAAATTAAATTTAATGTAAATTTTGAAAAATTTTAGGTGAAATTAAAAACAAATTGGACAGTCGGATAGAGCACTTCAAGACGAATCTTTTGATGTATAACACTATTATAAAAGGACAACTAATGGGTAAGTACTAATGTGTTTTCTATGTGGTTAGGTTAGGTTAGGTTAGGTTAGGTTAGGTTAGGTTAGGTTAGTTTAGCTTTTTTTCGATTTTGGGTGGTCGGATCGAGACGGGAGTGGTGTCAGAGGATAGGGCTCGACGAGCGCTATACAGGAATGAAGGAAAATTGAAAATAGGGCGTAGTCGGAAAAAGAAAATCGGAAAATAGATGTTTTTTAGGAGTTTTAGGTGAAAATTAGGAAAATTTAAGGACGAATTTTCAAAAGATGTTTAGAGACAGGTGCGCGAAGTAATTACGCGTCTTTTGGTACCGCACAGTGGTAGGTAAATTTGAAATCTAATAATAAACTATTGCAATATCGTGTAATTTTTTAAAGAAAATTAAATTTAATGTAAATTTTGAAAAATTTTAGGTGAAATTAAAAACAAATTGGACAGTCGGATAGAGCACTTCAAGACGAATCTTTTGATGTATAACACTATTATAAAAGGACAACTAATGGGTAAGTACTAATGTGTTTTCTATGTGGTTAGGTTAGGTTAGGTTAGGTTAGGTTAGGTTAGGTTAGGTTAGTTTAGCTTTTTTTCGATTTTGGGTGGTCGGATCGAGACGGGAGTGGTGTCAGAGGATAGGGCTCGACGAGCGCTATACAGGAATGAAGGAAAATTGAAAATAGGGCGTAGTCGGAAAAAGAAAATCGGAAAATAGATGTTTTTTAGGAGTTTTAGGTGAAAATTAGGAAAATTTAAGGACGAATTTTCAAAAGATGTTTAGAGACAGGTGCGCGAAGTAATTACGCGTCTTTTGGTACCGCACAGTGGTAGGTAAATTTGAAATCTAATAATAAACTATTGCAATATCGTGTAATTTTTTAAAGAAAATTAAATTTAATGTAAATTTTGAAAAATTTTAGGTGAAATTAAAAACAAATTGGACAGTCGGATAGAGCACTTCAAGACGAATCTTTTGATGTATAACACTATTATAAAAGGACAACTAATGGGTAAGTACTAATGTGTTTTCTATGTGGTTAGGTTAGGTTAGGTTAGGTTAGGTTAGGTTAGGTTAGGTTAGTTTAGCTTTTTTTCGATTTTGGGTGGTCGGATCGAGACGGGAGTGGTGTCAGAGGATAGGGCTCGACGAGCGCTATACAGGAATGAAGGAAAATTGAAAATAGGGCGTAGTCGGAAAAAGAAAATCGGAAAATAGATGTTTTTTAGGAGTTTTAGGTGAAAATTAGGAAAATTTAAGGACGAATTTTCAAAAGATGTTTAGAGACAGGTGCGCGAAGTAATTACGCGTCTTTTGGTACCGCACAGTGGTAGGTAAATTTGAAATCTAATAATAAACTATTGCAATATCGTGTAATTTTTTAAAGAAAATTAAATTTAATGTAAATTTTGAAAAATTTTAGGTGAAATTAAAAACAAATTGGACAGTCGGATAGAGCACTTCAAGACGAATCTTTTGATGTATAACACTATTATAAAAGGACAACTAATGGGTAAGTACTAATGTGTTTTCTATGTGGTTAGGTTAGGTTAGGTTAGGTTAGGTTAGGTTAGGTTAGGTTAGTTTAGCTTTTTTTCGATTTTGGGTGGTCGGATCGAGACGGGAGTGGTGTCAGAGGATAGGGCTCGACGAGCGCTATACAGGAATGAAGGAAAATTGAAAATAGGGCGTAGTCGGAAAAAGAAAATCGGAAAATAGATGTTTTTTAGGAGTTTTAGGTGAAAATTAGGAAAATTTAAGGACGAATTTTCAAAAGATGTTTAGAGACAGGTGCGCGAAGTAATTACGCGTCTTTTGGTACCGCACAGTGGTAGGTAAATTTGAAATCTAATAATAAACTATTGCAATATCGTGTAATTTTTTAAAGAAAATTAAATTTAATGTAAATTTTGAAAAATTTTAGGTGAAATTAAAAACAAATTGGACAGTCGGATAGAGCACTTCAAGACGAATCTTTTGATGTATAACACTATTATAAAAGGACAACTAATGGGTAAGTACTAATGTGTTTTCTATGTGGTTAGGTTAGGTTAGGTTAGGTTAGGTTAGGTTAGGTTAGGTTAGTTTAGCTTTTTTTCGATTTTGGGTGGTCGGATCGAGACGGGAGTGGTGTCAGAGGATAGGGCTCGACGAGCGCTATACAGGAATGAAGGAAAATTGAAAATAGGGCGTAGTCGGAAAAAGAAAATCGGAAAATAGATGTTTTTTAGGAGTTTTAGGTGAAAATTAGGAAAATTTAAGGACGAATTTTCAAAAGATGTTTAGAGACAGGTGCGCGAAGTAATTACGCGTCTTTTGGTACCGCACAGTGGTAGGTAAATTTGAAATCTAATAATAAACTATTGCAATATCGTGTAATTTTTTAAAGAAAATTAAATTTAATGTAAATTTTGAAAAATTTTAGGTGAAATTAAAAACAAATTGGACAGTCGGATAGAGCACTTCAAGACGAATCTTTTGATATATAACACTATTATAAAAGGACAACTAATGGGTAAGTACTAATGTGTTTTCTATGTGGTTAGGTTAGGTTAGGTTAGGTTAGGTTAGGTTAGGTTAGGTTAGTTTAGCTTTTTTTCGATTTTGGGTGGTCGGATCGAGACGGGAGTGGTGTCAGAGGATAGGGCTCGACGAGCGCTATACAGGAATGAAGGAAAATTGAAAATAGGGCGTAGTCGGAAAAAGAAAATCGGAAAATAGATGTTTTTTAGGAGTTTTAGGTGAAAATTAGGAAAATTTAAGGACGAATTTTCAAAAGATGTTTAGAGACAGGTGCGCGAAGTAATTACGCGTCTTTTGGTACCGCACAGTGGTAGGTAAATTTGAAATCTAATAATAAACTATTGCAATATCGTGTAATTTTTTAAAGAAAATTAAATTTAATGTAAATTTTGAAAAATTTTAGGTGAAATTAAAAACAAATTGGACAGTCGGATAGAGCACTTCAAGACGAATCTTTTGATGTATAACACTATTATAAAAGGACAACTAATGGGTAAGTACTAATGTGTTTTCTATGTGGTTAGGTTAGGTTAGGTTAGGTTAGGTTAGGTTAGGTTAGGTTAGTTTAGCTTTTTTTCGATTTTGGGTGGTCGGATCGAGACGGGAGTGGTGTCAGAGGATAGGGCTCGACGAGCGCTATACAGGAATGAAGGAAAATTGAAAATAGGGCGTAGTCGGAAAAAGAAAATCGGAAAATAGATGTTTTTTAGGAGTTTTAGGTGAAAATTAGGAAAATTTAAGGACGAATTTTCAAAAGATGTTTAGAGACAGGTGCGCGAAGTAATTACGCGTCTTTTGGTACCGCACAGTGGTAGGTAAATTTGAAATCTAATAATAAACTATTGCAATATCGTGTAATTTTTTAAAGAAAATTAAATTTAATGTAAATTTTGAAAAATTTTAGGTGAAATTAAAAACAAATTGGACAGTCGGATAGAGCACTTCAAGACGAATCTTTTGATGTATAACACTATTATAAAAGGACAACTAATGGGTAAGTACTAATGTGTTTTCTATGTGGTTAGGTTAGGTTAGGTTAGGTTAGGTTAGGTTAGGTTAGGTTAGTTTAGCTTTTTTTCGATTTTGGGTGGTCGGATCGAGACGGGAGTGGTGTCAGAGGATAGGGCTCGACGAGCGCTATACAGGAATGAAGGAAAATTGAAAATAGGGCGTAGTCGGAAAAAGAAAATCGGAAAATAGATGTTTTTTAGGAGTTTTAGGTGAAAATTAGGAAAATTTAAGGACGAATTTTCAAAAGATGTTTAGAGACAGGTGCGCGAAGTAATTACGCGTCTTTTGGTACCGCACAGTGGTAGGTAAATTTGAAATCTAATAATAAACTATTGCAATATCGTGTAATTTTTTAAAGAAAATTAAATTTAATGTAAATTTTGAAAAATTTTAGGTGAAATTAAAAACAAATTGGACAGTCGGATAGAGCACTTCAAGACGAATCTTTTGATGTATAACACTATTATAAAAGGACAACTAATGGGTAAGTACTAATGTGTTTTCTATGTGGTTAGGTTAGGTTAGGTTAGGTTAGGTTAGGTTAGGTTAGGTTAGTTTAGCTTTTTTTCGATTTTGGGTGGTCGGATCGAGACGGGAGTGGTGTCAGAGGATAGGGCTCGACGAGCGCTATACAGGAATGAAGGAAAATTGAAAATAGGGCGTAGTCGGAAAAAGAAAATCGGAAAATAGATGTTTTTTAGGAGTTTTAGGTGAAAATTAGGAAAATTTAAGGACGAATTTTCAAAAGATGTTTAGAGACAGGTGCGCGAAGTAATTACGCGTCTTTTGGTACCGCACAGTGGTAGGTAAATTTGAAATCTAATAATAAACTATTGCAATATCGTGTAATTTTTTAAAGAAAATTAAATTTAATGTAAATTTTGAAAAATTTTAGGTGAAATTAAAAACAAATTGGACAGTCGGATAGAGCACTTCAAGACGAATCTTTTGATGTATAACACTATTATAAAAGGACAACTAATGGGTAAGTACTAATGTGTTTTCTATGTGGTTAGGTTAGGTTAGGTTAGGTTAGGTTAGGTTAGGTTAGGTTAGTTTAGCTTTTTTTCGATTTTGGGTGGTCGGATCGAGACGGGAGTGGTGTCAGAGGATAGGGCTCGACGAGCGCTATACAGGAATGAAGGAAAATTGAAAATAGGGCGTAGTCGGAAAAAGAAAATCGGAAAATAGATGTTTTTTAGGAGTTTTAGGTGAAAATTAGGAAAATTTAAGGACGAATTTTCAAAAGATGTTTAGAGACAGGTGCGCGAAGTAATTACGCGTCTTTTGGTACCGCACAGTGGTAGGTAAATTTGAAATCTAATAATAAACTATTGCAATATCGTGTAATTTTTTAAAGAAAATTAAATTTAATGTAAATTTTGAAAAATTTTAGGTGAAATTAAAAACAAATTGGACAGTCGGATAGAGCACTTCAAGACGAATCTTTTGATGTATAACACTATTATAAAAGGACAACTAATGGGTAAGTACTAATGTGTTTTCTATGTGGTTAGGTTAGGTTAGGTTAGGTTAGGTTAGGTTAGGTTAGGTTAGTTTAGCTTTTTTTCGATTTTGGGTGGTCGGATCGAGACGGGAGTGGTGTCAGAGGATAGGGCTCGACGAGCGCTATACAGGAATGAAGGAAAATTGAAAATAGGGCGTAGTCGGAAAAAGAAAATCGGAAAATAGATGTTTTTTAGGAGTTTTAGGTGAAAATTAGGAAAATTTAAGGACGAATTTTCAAAAGATGTTTAGAGACAGGTGCGCGAAGTAATTACGCGTCTTTTGGTACCGCACAGTGGTAGGTAAATTTGAAATCTAATAATAAACTATTGCAATATCGTGTAATTTTTTAAAGAAAATTAAATTTAATGTAAATTTTGAAAAATTTTAGGTGAAATTAAAAACAAATTGAACAGTCGGATAGAGCACTTCAAGACGAATCTTTTGATGTATAACACTATTATAAAAGGACAACTAATGGGTAAGTACTAATGTGTTTTCTATGTGGTTAGGTTAGGTTAGGTTAGGTTAGGTTAGGTTAGGTTAGGTTAGTTTAGCTTTTTTTCGATTTTGGGTGGTCGGATCGAGACGGGAGTGGTGTCAGAGGATAGGGCTCGACGAGCGCTATACAGGAATGAAGGAAAATTGAAAATAGGGCGTAGTCGGAAAAAGAAAATCGGAAAATAGATGTTTTTTAGGAGTTTTAGGTGAAAATTAGGAAAATTTAAGGACGAATTTTCAAAAGATGTTTAGAGACAGGTGCGCGAAGTAATTACGCGTCTTTTGGTACCGCACAGTGGTAGGTAAATTTGAAATCTAATAATAAACTATTGCAATATCGTGTAATTTTTTAAAGAAAATTAAATTTAATGTAAATTTTGAAAAATTTTAGGTGAAATTAAAAACAAATTGGACAGTCGGATAGAGCACTTCAAGACGAATCTTTTGATGTATAACACTATTATAAAAGGACAACTAATGGGTAAGTACTAATGTGTTTTCTATGTGGTTAGGTTAGGTTAGGTTAGGTTAGGTTAGGTTAGGTTAGGTTAGTTTAGCTTTTTTTCGATTTTGGGTGGTCGGATCGAGACGGGAGTGGTGTCAGAGGATAGGGCTCGACGAGCGCTATACAGGAATGAAGGAAAATTGAAAATAGGGCGTAGTCGGAAAAAGAAAATCGGAAAATAGATGTTTTTTAGGAGTTTTAGGTGAAAATTAGGAAAATTTAAGGACGAATTTTCAAAAGATGTTTAGAGACAGGTGCGCGAAGTAATTACGCGTCTTTTGGTACCGCACAGTGGTAGGTAAATTTGAAATCTAATAATAAACTATTGCAATATCGTGTAATTTTTTAAAGAAAATTAAATTTAATGTAAATTTTGAAAAATTTTAGGTGAAATTAAAAACAAATTGGACAGTCGGATAGAGCACTTCAAGACGAATCTTTTGATGTATAACACTATTATAAAAGGACAACTAATGGGTAAGTACTAATGTGTTTTCTATGTGGTTAGGTTAGGTTAGGTTAGGTTAGGTTAGGTTAGGTTAGGTTAGTTTAGCTTTTTTTCGATTTTGGGTGGTCGGATCGAGACGGGAGTGGTGTCAGAGGATAGGGCTCGACGAGCGCTATACAGGAATGAAGGAAAATTGAAAATAGGGCGTAGTCGGAAAAAGAAAATCGGAAAATAGATGTTTTTTAGGAGTTTTAGGTGAAAATTAGGAAAATTTAAGGACGAATTTTCAAAAGATGTTTAGAGACAGGTGCGCGAAGTAATTACGCGTCTTTTGGTACCGCACAGTGGTAGGTAAATTTGAAATCTAATAATAAACTATTGCAATATCGTGTAATTTTTTAAAGAAAATTAAATTTAATGTAAATTTTGAAAAATTTTAGGTGAAATTAAAAACAAATTGGACAGTCGGATAGAGCACTTCAAGACGAATCTTTTGATGTATAACACTATTATAAAAGGACAACTAATGGGTAAGTACTAATGTGTTTTCTATGTGGTTAGGTTAGGTTAGGTTAGGTTAGGTTAGGTTAGGTTAGGTTAGTTTAGCTTTTTTTCGATTTTGGGTGGTCGGATCGAGACGGGAGTGGTGTCAGAGGATAGGGCTCGACGAGCGCTATACAGGAATGAAGGAAAATTGAAAATAGGGCGTAGTCGGAAAAAGAAAATCGGAAAATAGATGTTTTTTAGGAGTTTTAGGTGAAAATTAGGAAAATTTAAGGACGAATTTTCAAAAGATGTTTAGAGACAGGTGCGCGAAGTAATTACGCGTCTTTTGGTACCGCACAGTGGTAGGTAAATTTGAAATCTAATAATAAACTATTGCAATATCGTGTAATTTTTTAAAGAAAATTAAATTTAATGTAAATTTTGAAAAATTTTAGGTGAAATTAAAAACAAATTGGACAGTCGGATAGAGCACTTCAAGACGAATCTTTTGATGTATAACACTATTATAAAAGGACAACTAATGGGTAAGTACTAATGTGTTTTCTATGTGGTTAGGTTAGGTTAGGTTAGGTTAGGTTAGGTTAGGTTAGGTTAGTTTAGCTTTTTTTCGATTTTGGGTGGTCGGATCGAGACGGGAGTGGTGTCAGAGGATAGGGCTCGACGAGCGCTATACAGGAATGAAGGAAAATTGAAAATAGGGCGTAGTCGGAAAAAGAAAATCGGAAAATAGATGTTTTTTAGGAGTTTTAGGTGAAAATTAGGAAAATTTAAGGACGAATTTTCAAAAGATGTTTAGAGACAGGTGCGCGAAGTAATTACGCGTCTTTTGGTACCGCACAGTGGTAGGTAAATTTGAAATCTAATAATAAACTATTGCAATATCGTGTAATTTTTTAAAGAAAATTAAATTTAATGTAAATTTTGAAAAATTTTAGGTGAAATTAAAAACAAATTGGACAGTCAGATAGAGCACTTCAAGACGAATCTTTTGATGTATAACACTATTATAAAAGGACAACTAATGGGTAAGTACTTATGTGTTTTCTATGTGGTTAGGTTAGGTTAGGTTAGGTTAGGTTAGGTTAGGTTAGGTTAGTTTAGCTTTTTTTCGATTTTGGGTGGTCGGATCGAGACGGGAGTGGTGTCAGAGGATAGGGCTCGACGAGCGCTATACAGGAATGAAGGAAAATTGAAAATAGGGCGTAGTCGGAAAAAGAAAATCGGAAAATAGATGTTTTTTAGGAGTTTTAGGTGAAAATTAGGAAAATTTAAGGACGAATTTTCAAAAGATGTTTAGAGACAGGTGCGCGAAGTAATTACGCGTCTTTTGGTACCGCACAGTGGTAGGTAAATTTGAAATCTAATAATAAACTATTGCAATATCGTGTAATTTTTTAAAGAAAATTAAATTTAATGTAAATTTTGAAAAATTTTAGGTGAAATTAAAAACAAATTGGACAGTCGGATAGAGCACTTCAAGACGAATCTTTTGATGTATAACACTATTATAAAAGGACAACTAATGGGTAAGTACTAATGTGTTTTCTATGTGGTTAGGTTAGGTTAGGTTAGGTTAGGTTAGGTTAGGTTAGGTTAGTTTAGCTTTTTTTCGATTTTGGGTGGTCGGATCGAGACGGGAGTGGTGTCAGAGGATAGGGCTCGACGAGCGCTATACAGGAATGAAGGAAAATTGAAAATAGGGCGTAGTCGGAAAAAGAAAATCGGAAAATAGATGTTTTTTAGGAGTTTTAGGTGAAAATTAGGAAAATTTAAGGACGAATTTTCAAAAGATGTTTAGAGACAGGTGCGCGAAGTAATTACGCGTCTTTTGGTACCGCACAGTGGTAGGTAAATTTGAAATCTAATAATAAACTATTGCAATATCGTGTAATTTTTTAAAGAAAATTAAATTTAATGTAAATTTTGAAAAATTTTAGGTGAAATTAAAAACAAATTGGACAGTCGGATAGAGCACTTCAAGACGAATCTTTTGATGTATAACACTATTATAAAAGGACAACTAATGGGTAAGTACTAATGTGTTTTCTATGTGGTTAGGTTAGGTTAGGTTAGGTTAGGTTAGGTTAGGTTAGGTTAGTTTAGCTTTTTTTCGATTTTGGGTGGTCGGATCGAGACGGGAGTGGTGTCAGAGGATAGGGCTCGACGAGCGCTATACAGGAATGAAGGAAAATTGAAAATAGGGCGTAGTCGGAAAAAGAAAATCGGAAAATAGATGTTTTTTAGGAGTTTTAGGTGAAAATTAGGAAAATTTAAGGACGAATTTTCAAAAGATGTTTAGAGACAGGTGCGCGAAGTAATTACGCGTCTTTTGGTACCGCACAGTGGTAGGTAAATTTGAAATCTAATAATAAACTATTGCAATATCGTGTAATTTTTTAAAGAAAATTAAATTTAATGTAAATTTTGAAAAATTTTAGGTGAAATTAAAAACAAATTGGACAGTCGGATAGAGCACTTCAAGACGAATCTTTTGATGTATAACACTATTATAAAAGGACAACTAATGGGTAAGTACTAATGTGTTTTCTATGTGGTTAGGTTAGGTTAGGTTAGGTTAGGTTAGGTTAGGTTAGGTTAGTTTAGCTTTTTTTCGATTTTGGGTGGTCGGATCGAGACGGGAGTGGTGTCAGAGGATAGGGCTCGACGAGCGCTATACAGGAATGAAGGAAAATTGAAAATAGGGCGTAGTCGGAAAAAGAAAATCGGAAAATAGATGTTTTTTAGGAGTTTTAGGTGAAAATTAGGAAAATTTAAGGACGAATTTTCAAAAGATGTTTAGAGACAGGTGCGCGAAGTAATTACGCGTCTTTTGGTACCGCACAGTGGTAGGTAAATTTGAAATCTAATAATAAACTATTGCAATATCGTGTAATTTTTTAAAGAAAATTAAATTTAATGTAAATTTTGAAAAATTTTAGGTGAAATTAAAAACAAATTGAACAGTCGGATAGAGCACTTCAAGACGAATCTTTTGATGTATAACACTATTATAAAAGGACAACTAATGGGTAAGTACTAATGTGTTTTCTATGTGGTTAGGTTAGGTTAGGTTAGGTTAGGTTAGGTTAGGTTAGGTTAGTTTAGCTTTTTTTCGATTTTGGGTGGTCGGATCGAGACGGGAGTGGTGTCAGAGGATAGGGCTCGACGAGCGCTATACAGGAATGAAGGAAAATTGAAAATAGGGCGTAGTCGGAAAAAGAAAATCGGAAAATAGATGTTTTTTAGGAGTTTTAGGTGAAAATTAGGAAAATTTAAGGACGAATTTTCAAAAGATGTTTAGAGACAGGTGCGCGAAGTAATTACGCGTCTTTTGGTACCGCACAGTGGTAGGTAAATTTGAAATCTAATAATAAACTATTGCAATATCGTGTAATTTTTTAAAGAAAATTAAATTTAATGTAAATTTTGAAAAATTTTAGGTGAAATTAAAAACAAATTGGACAGTCGGATAGAGCACTTCAAGACGAATCTTTTGATGTATAACACTATTATAAAAGGACAACTAATGGGTAAGTACTAATGTGTTTTCTATGTGGTTAGGTTAGGTTAGGTTAGGTTAGGTTAGGTTAGGTTAGGTTAGTTTAGCTTTTTTTCGATTTTGGGTGGTCGGATCGAGACGGGAGTGGTGTCAGAGGATAGGGCTCGACGAGCGCTATACAGGAATGAAGGAAAATTGAAAATAGGGCGTAGTCGGAAAAAGAAAATCGGAAAATAGATGTTTTTTAGGAGTTTTAGGTGAAAATTAGGAAAATTTAAGGACGAATTTTCAAAAGATGTTTAGAGACAGGTGCGCGAAGTAATTACGCGTCTTTTGGTACCGCACAGTGGTAGGTAAATTTGAAATCTAATAATAAACTATTGCAATATCGTGTAATTTTTTAAAGAAAATTAAATTTAATGTAAATTTTGAAAAATTTTAGGTGAAATTAAAAACAAATTGGACAGTCGGATAGAACACTTCAAGACGAATCTTTTGATGTATAACACTATTATAAAAGGACAACTAATGGGTAAGTACTAATGTGTTTTCTATGTGGTTAGGTTAGGTTAGGTTAGGTTAGGTTAGGTTAGGTTAGGTTAGTTTAGCTTTTTTTCGATTTTGGGTGGTCGGATCGAGACGGGAGTGGTGTCAGAGGATAGGGCTCGACGAGCGCTATACAGGAATGAAGGAAAATTGAAAATAGGGCGTAGTCGGAAAAAGAAAATCGGAAAATAGATGTTTTTTAGGAGTTTTAGGTGAAAATTAGGAAAATTTAAGGACGAATTTTCAAAAGATGTTTAGAGACAGGTGCGCGAAGTAATTACGCGTCTTTTGGTACCGCACAGTGGTAGGTAAATTTGAAATCTAATAATAAACTATTGCAATATCGTGTAATTTTTTAAAGAAAATTAAATTTAATGTAAATTTTGAAAAATTTTAGGTGAAATTAAAAACAAATTGGACAGTCGGATAGAGCACTTCAAGACGAATCTTTTGATGTATAACACTATTATAAAAGGACAACTAATGGGTAAGTACTAATGTGTTTTCTATGTGGTTAGGTTAGGTTAGGTTAGGTTAGGTTAAGTTAGGTTAGGTTAGTTTAGCTTTTTTTCGATTTTGGGTGGTCGGATCGAGACGGGAGTGGTGTCAGAGGATAGGGCTCGACGAGCGCTATACAGGAATGAAGGAAAATTGAAAATAGGGCGTAGTCGGAAAAAGAAAATCGGAAAATAGATGTTTTTTAGGAGTTTTAGGTGAAAATTAGGAAAATTTAAGGACGAATTTTCAAAAGATGTTTAGAGACAGGTGCGCGAAGTAATTACGCGTCTTTTGGTACCGCACAGTGGTAGGTAAATTTGAAATCTAATAATAAACTATTGCAATATCGTGTAATTTTTTAAAGAAAATTAAATTTAATGTAAATTTTGAAAAATTTTAGGTGAAATTAAAAACAAATTGGACAGTCGGATAGAGCACTTCAAGACGAATCTTTTGATGTATAACACTATTATAAAAGGACAACTAATGGGTAAGTACTAATGTGTTTTCTATGTGGTTAGGTTAGGTTAGGTTAGGTTAGGTTAGGTTAGGTTAGGTTAGTTTAGCTTTTTTTCGATTTTGGGTGGTCGGATCGAGACGGGAGTGGTGTCAGAGGATAGGGCTCGACGAGCGCTATACAGGAATGAAGGAAAATTGAAAATAGGGCGTAGTCGGAAAAAGAAAATCGGAAAATAGATGTTTTTTAGGAGTTTTAGGTGAAAATTAGGAAAATTTAAGGACGAATTTTCAAAAGATGTTTAGAGACAGGTGCGCGAAGTAATTACGCGTCTTTTGGTACCGCACAGTGGTAGGTAAATTTGAAATCTAATAATAAACTATTGCAATATCCTGTAATTTTTTAAAGAAAATTAAATTTAATGTAAATTTTGAAAAATTTTAGGTGAAATTAAAAACAAATTGGACAGTCGGATAGAGCACTTCAAGACGAATCTTTTGATGTATAACACTATTATAAAAGGACAACTAATGGGTAAGTACTAATGTGTTTTCTATGTGGTTAGGTTAGGTTAGGTTAGGTTAGGTTAGGTTAGGTTAGGTTAGTTTAGCTTTTTTTCGATTTTGGGTGGTCGGATCGAGACGGGAGTGGTGTCAGAGGATAGGGCTCGACGAGCGCTATACAGGAATGAAGGAAAATTGAAAATAGGGCGTAGTCGGAAAAAGAAAATCGGAAAATAGATGTTTTTTAGGAGTTTTAGGTGAAAATTAGGAAAATTTAAGGACGAATTTTCAAAAGATGTTTAGAGACAGGTGCGCGAAGTAATTACGCGTCTTTTGGTACCGCACAGTGGTAGGTAAATTTGAAATCTAATAATAAACTATTGCAATATCGTGTAATTTTTTAAAGAAAATTAAATTTAATGTAAATTTTGAAAAATTTTAGGTGAAATTAAAAACAAATTGGACAGTCGGATAGAGCACTTCAAGACGAATCTTTTGATGTATAACACTATTATAAAAGGACAACTAATGGGTAAGTACTAATGTGTTTTCTATGTGGTTAGGTTAGGTTAGGTTAGGTTAGGTTAGGTTAGGTTAGGTTAGTTTAGCTTTTTTTCGATTTTGGGTGGTCGGATCGAGACGGGAGTGGTGTCAGAGGATAGGGCTCGACGAGCGCTATACAGGAATGAAGGAAAATTGAAAATAGGGCGTAGTCGGAAAAAGAAAATCGGAAAATAGATGTTTTTTAGGAGTTTTAGGTGAAAATTAGGAAAATTTAAGGACGAATTTTCAAAAGATGTTTAGAGACAGGTGCGCGAAGTAATTACGCGTCTTTTGGTACCGCACAGTGGTAGGTAAATTTGAAATCTAATAATAAACTATTGCAATATCGTGTAATTTTTTAAAGAAAATTAAATTTAATGTAAATTTTGAAAAATTTTAGGTGAAATTAAAAACAAATTGGACAGTCGGATAGAGCACTTCAAGACGAATCTTTTGATGTATAACACTATTATAAAAGGACAACTAATGGGTAAGTACTAATGTGTTTTCTATGTGGTTAGGTTAGGTTAGGTTAGGTTAGGTTAGGTTAGGTTAGGTTAGTTTAGCTTTTTTTCGATTTTGGGTGGTCGGATCGAGACGGGAGTGGTGTCAGAGGATAGGGCTCGACGAGCGCTATACAGGAATGAAGGAAAATTGAAAATAGGGCGTAGTCGGAAAAAGAAAATCGGAAAATAGATGTTTTTTAGGAGTTTTAGGTGAAAATTAGGAAAATTTAAGGACGAATTTTCAAAAGATGTTTAGAGACAGGTGCGCGAAGTAATTACGCGTCTTTTGGTACCGCACAGTGGTAGGTAAATTTGAAATCTAATAATAAACTATTGCAATATCGTGTAATTTTTTAAAGAAAATTAAATTTAATGTAAATTTTGAAAAATTTTAGGTGAAATTAAAAACAAATTGGACAGTCGGATAGAGCACTTCAAGACGAATCTTTTGATGTATAACACTATTATAAAAGGACAACTAATGGGTAAGTACTAATGTGTTTTCTATGTGGTTAGGTTAGGTTAGGTTAGGTTAGGTTAGGTTAGGTTAGGTTAGTTTAGCTTTTTTTCGATTTTGGGTGGTCGGATCGAGACGGGAGTGGTGTCAGAGGATAGGGCTCGACGAGCGCTATACAGGAATGAAGGAAAATTGAAAATAGGGCGTAGTCGGAAAAAGAAAATCGGAAAATAGATGTTTTTTAGGAGTTTTAGGTGAAAATTAGGAAAATTTAAGGACGAATTTTCAAAAGATGTTTAGAGACAGGTGCGCGAAGTAATTACGCGTCTTTTGGTACCGCACAGTGGTAGGTAAATTTGAAATCTAATAATAAACTATTGCAATATCGTGTAATTTTTTAAAGAAAATTAAATTTAATGTAAATTTTGAAAAATTTTAGGTGAAATTAAAAACAAATTGGACAGTCGGATAGAGCACTTCAAGACGAATCTTTTGATGTATAACACTATTATAAAAGGACAACTAATGGGTAAGTACTAATGTGTTTTCTATGTGGTTAGGTTAGGTTAGGTTAGGTTAGGTTAGGTTAGGTTAGGTTAGTTTAGCTTTTTTTCGATTTTGGGTGGTCGGATCGAGACGGGAGTGGTGTCAGAGGATAGGGCTCGACGAGCGCTATACAGGAATGAAGGAAAATTGAAAATAGGGCGTAGTCGGAAAAAGAAAATCGGAAAATAGATGTTTTTTAGGAGTTTTAGGTGAAAATTAGGAAAATTTAAGGACGAATTTTCAAAAGATGTTTAGAGACAGGTGCGCGAAGTAATTACGCGTCTTTTGGTACCGCACAGTGGTAGGTAAATTTGAAATCTAATAATAAACTATTGCAATATCGTGTAATTTTTTAAAGAAAATTAAATTTAATGTAAATTTTGAAAAATTTTAGGTGAAATTAAAAACAAATTGGACAGTCGGATAGAGCACTTCAAGACGAATCTTTTGATGTATAACACTATTATAAAAGGACAACTAATGGGTAAGTACTAATGTGTTTTCTATGTGGTTAGGTTAGGTTAGGTTAGGTTAGGTTAGGTTAGGTTAGGTTAGTTTAGCTTTTTTTCGATTTTGGGTGGTCGGATCGAGACGGGAGTGGTGTCAGAGGATAGGGCTCGACGAGCGCTATACAGGAATGAAGGAAAATTGAAAATAGGGCGTAGTCGGAAAAAGAAAATCGGAAAATAGATGTTTTTTAGGAGTTTTAGGTGAAAATTAGGAAAATTTAAGGACGAATTTTCAAAAGATGTTTAGAGACAGGTGCGCGAAGTAATTACGCGTCTTTTGGTACCGCACAGTGGTAGGTAAATTTGAAATCTAATAATAAACTATTGCAATATCGTGTAATTTTTTAAAGAAAATTAAATTTAATGTAAATTTTGAAAAATTTTAGGTGAAATTAAAAACAAATTGGACAGTCGGATAGAGCACTTCAAGACGAATCTTTTGATGTATAACACTATTATAAAAGGACAACTAATGGGTAAGTACTAATGTGTTTTCTATGTGGTTAGGTTAGGTTAGGTTAGGTTAGGTTAGGTTAGGTTAGGTTAGTTTAGCTTTTTTTCGATTTTGGGTGGTCGGATCGAGACGGGAGTGGTGTCAGAGGATAGGGCTCGACGAGCGCTATACAGGAATGAAGGAAAATTGAAAATAGGGCGTAGTCGGAAAAAGAAAATCGGAAAATAGATGTTTTTTAGGAGTTTTAGGTGAAAATTAGGAAAATTTAAGGACGAATTTTCAAAAGATGTTTAGAGACAGGTGCGCGAAGTAATTACGCGTCTTTTGGTACCGCACAGTGGTAGGTAAATTTGAAATCTAATAATAAACTATTGCAATATCGTGTAATTTTTTAAAGAAAATTAAATTTAATGTAAATTTTGAAAAATTTTAGGTGAAATTAAAAACAAATTGGACAGTCGGATAGAGCACTTCAAGACGAATCTTTTGATGTATAACACTATTATAAAAGGACAACTAATGGGTAAGTACTAATGTGTTTTCTATGTGGTTAGGTTAGGTTAGGTTAGGTTAGGTTAGGTTAGGTTAGGTTAGTTTAGCTTTTTTTCGATTTTGGGTGGTCGGATCGAGACGGGAGTGGTGTCAGAGGATAGGGCTCGACGAGCGCTATACAGGAATGAAGGAAAATTGAAAATAGGGCGTAGTCGGAAAAAGAAAATCGGAAAATAGATGTTTTTTAGGAGTTTTAGGTGAAAATTAGGAAAATTTAAGGACGAATTTTCAAAAGATGTTTAGAGACAGGTGCGCGAAGTAATTACGCGTCTTTTGGTACCGCACAGTGGTAGGTAAATTTGAAATCTAATAATAAACTATTGCAATATCGTGTAATTTTTTAAAGAAAATTAAATTTAATGTAAATTTTGAAAAATTTTAGGTGAAATTAAAAACAAATTGGACAGTCGGATAGAGCACTTCAAGACGAATCTTTTGATGTATAACACTATTATAAAAGGACAACTAATGGGTAAGTACTAATGTGTTTTCTATGTGGTTAGGTTAGGTTAGGTTAGGTTAGGTTAGGTTAGGTTAGGTTAGTTTAGCTTTTTTTCGATTTTGGGTGGTCGGATCGAGACGGGAGTGGTGTCAGAGGATAGGGCTCGACGAGCGCTATACAGGAATGAAGGAAAATTGAAAATAGGGCGTAGTCGGAAAAAGAAAATCGGAAAATAGATGTTTTTTAGGAGTTTTAGGTGAAAATTAGGAAAATTTAAGGACGAATTTTCAAAAGATGTTTAGAGACAGGTGCGCGAAGTAATTACGCGTCTTTTGGTACCGCACAGTGGTAGGTAAATTTGAAATCTAATAATAAACTATTGCAATATCGTGTAATTTTTTAAAGAAAATTAAATTTAATGTAAATTTTGAAAAATTTTAGGTGAAATTAAAAACAAATTGGACAGTCGGATAGAGCACTTCAAGACGAATCTTTTGATGTATAACACTATTATAAAAGGACAACTAATGGGTAAGTACTAATGTGTTTTCTATGTGGTTAGGTTAGGTTAGGTTAGGTTAGGTTAGGTTAGGTTAGGTTAGTTTAGCTTTTTTTCGATTTTGGGTGGTCGGATCGAGACGGGAGTGGTGTCAGAGGATAGGGCTCGACGAGCGCTATACAGGAATGAAGGAAAATTGAAAATAGGGCGTAGTCGGAAAAAGAAAATCGGAAAATAGATGTTTTTTAGGAGTTTTAGGTGAAAATTAGGAAAATTTAAGGACGAATTTTCAAAAGATGTTTAGAGACAGGTGCGCGAAGTAATTACGCGTCTTTTGGTACCGCACAGTGGTAGGTAAATTTGAAATCTAATAATAAACTATTGCAATATCGTGTAATTTTTTAAAGAAAATTAAATTTAATGTAAATTTTGAAAAATTTTAGGTGAAATTAAAAACAAATTGGACAGTCGGATAGAGCACTTCAAGACGAATCTTTTGATGTATAACACTATTATAAAAGGACAACTAATGGGTAAGTACTAATGTGTTTTCTATGTGGTTAGGTTAGGTTAGGTTAGGTTAGGTTAGGTTAGGTTAGGTTAGTTTAGCTTTTTTTCGATTTTGGGTGGTCGGATCGAGACGGGAGTGGTGTCAGAGGATAGGGCTCGACGAGCGCTATACAGGAATGAAGGAAAATTGAAAATAGGGCGTAGTCGGAAAAAGAAAATCGGAAAATAGATGTTTTTTAGGAGTTTTAGGTGAAAATTAGGAAAATTTAAGGACGAATTTTCAAAAGATGTTTAGAGACAGGTGCGCGAAGTAATTACGCGTCTTTTGGTACCGCACAGTGGTAGGTAAATTTGAAATCTAATAATAAACTATTGCAATATCGTGTAATTTTTTAAAGAAAATTAAATTTAATGTAAATTTTGAAAAATTTTAGGTGAAATTAAAAACAAATTGGACAGTCGGATAGAGCACTTCAAGACGAATCTTTTGATGTATAACACTATTATAAAAGGACAACTAATGGGTAAGTACTAATGTGTTTTCTATGTGGTTAGGTTAGGTTAGGTTAGGTTAGGTTAGGTTAGGTTAGGTTAGTTTAGCTTTTTTTCGATTTTGGGTGGTCGGATCGAGACGGGAGTGGTGTCAGAGGATAGGGCTCGACGAGCGCTATACAGGAATGAAGGAAAATTGAAAATAGGGCGTAGTCGGAAAAAGAAAATCGGAAAATAGATGTTTTTTAGGAGTTTTAGGTGAAAATTAGGAAAATTTAAGGACGAATTTTCAAAAGATGTTTAGAGACAGGTGCGCGAAGTAATTACGCGTCTTTTGGTACCGCACAGTGGTAGGTAAATTTGAAATCTAATAATAAACTATTGCAATATCGTGTAATTTTTTAAAGAAAATTAAATTTAATGTAAATTTTGAAAAATTTTAGGTGAAATTAAAAACAAATTGGACAGTCGGATAGAGCACTTCAAGACGAATCTTTTGATGTATAACACTATTATAAAAGGACAACTAATGGGTAAGTACTAATGTGTTTTCTATGTGGTTAGGTTAGGTTAGGTTAGGTTAGGTTAGGTTAGGTTAGGTTAGTTTAGCTTTTTTTCGATTTTGGGTGGTCGGATCGAGACGGGAGTGGTGTCAGAGGATAGGGCTCGACGAGCGCTATACAGGAATGAAGGAAAATTGAAAATAGGGCGTAGTCGGAAAAAGAAAATCGGAAAATAGATGTTTTTTAGGAGTTTTAGGTGAAAATTAGGAAAATTTAAGGACGAATTTTCAAAAGATGTTTAGAGACAGGTGCGCGAAGTAATTACGCGTCTTTTGGTACCGCACAGTGGTAGGTAAATTTGAAATCTAATAATAAACTATTGCAATATCGTGTAATTTTTTAAAGAAAATTAAATTTAATGTAAATTTTGAAAAATTTTAGGTGAAATTAAAAACAAATTGGACAGTCGGATAGAGCACTTCAAGACGAATCTTTTGATGTATAACACTATTATAAAAGGACAACTAATGGGTAAGTACTAATGTGTTTTCTATGTGGTTAGGTTAGGTTAGGTTAGGTTAGGTTAGGTTAGGTTAGGTTAGTTTAGCTTTTTTTCGATTTTGGGTGGTCGGATCGAGACGGGAGTGGTGTCAGAGGATAGGGCTCGACGAGCGCTATACAGGAATGAAGGAAAATTGAAAATAGGGCGTAGTCGGAAAAAGAAAATCGGAAAATAGATTTTTTTTAGGAGTTTTAGGTGAAAATTAGGAAAATTTAAGGACGAATTTTCAAAAGATGTTTAGAGACAGGTGCGCGAAGTAATTACGCGTCTTTTGGTACCGCACAGTGGTAGGTAAATTTGAAATCTAATAATAAACTATTGCAATATCGTGTAATTTTTTAAAGAAAATTAAATTTAATGTAAATTTTGAAAAATTTTAGGTGAAATTAAAAACAAATTGGACAGTCGGATAGAGCACTTCAAGACGAATCTTTTGATGTATAACACTATTATAAAAGGACAACTAATGGGTAAGTACTAATGTGTTTTCTATGTGGTTAGGTTAGGTTAGGTTAGGTTAGGTTAGGTTAGGTTAGGTTAGTTTAGCTTTTTTTCGATTTTGGGTGGTCGGATCGAGACGGGAGTGGTGTCAGAGGATAGGGCTCGACGAGCGCTATACAGGAATGAAGGAAAATTGAAAATAGGGCGTAGTCGGAAAAAGAAAATCGGAAAATAGATGTTTTTTAGGAGTTTTAGGTGAAAATTAGGAAAATTTAAGGACGAATTTTCAAAAGATGTTTAGAGACAGGTGCGCGAAGTAATTACGCGTCTTTTGGTACCGCACAGTGGTAGGTAAATTTGAAATCTAATAATAAACTATTGCAATATCGTGTAATTTTTTAAAGAAAATTAAATTTAATGTAAATTTTGAAAAATTTTAGGTGAAATTAAAAACAAATTGGACAGTCGGATAGAGCACTTCAAGACGAATCTTTTGATGTATAACACTATTATAAAAGGACAACTAATGGGTAAGTACTAATGTGTTTTCTATGTGGTTAGGTTAGGTTAGGTTAGGTTAGGTTAGGTTAGGTTAGGTTAGTTTAGCTTTTTTTCGATTTTGGGTGGTCGGATCGAGACGGGAGTGGTGTCAGAGGATAGGGCTCGACGAGCGCTATACAGGAATGAAGGAAAATTGAAAATAGGGCGTAGTCGGAAAAAGAAAATCGGAAAATAGATGTTTTTTAGGAGTTTTAGGTGAAAATTAGGAAAATTTAAGGACGAATTTTCAAAAGATGTTTAGAGACAGGTGCGCGAAGTAATTACGCGTCTTTTGGTACCGCACAGTGGTAGGTAAATTTGAAATCTAATAATAAACTATTGCAATATCGTGTAATTTTTTAAAGAAAATTAAATTTAATGTAAATTTTGAAAAATTTTAGGTGAAATTAAAAACAAATTGGACAGTCGGATAGAGCACTTCAAGACGAATCTTTTGATGTATAACACTATTATAAAAGGACAACTAATGGGTAAGTACTAATGTGTTTTCTATGTGGTTAGGTTAGGTTAGGTTAGGTTAGGTTAGGTTAGGTTAGGTTAGTTTAGCTTTTTTTCGATTTTGGGTGGTCGGATCGAGACGGGAGTGGTGTCAGAGGATAGGGCTCGACGAGCGCTATACAGGAATGAAGGAAAATTGAAAATAGGGCGTAGTCGGAAAAAGAAAATCGGAAAATAGATGTTTTTTAGGAGTTTTAGGTGAAAATTAGGAAAATTTAAGGACGAATTTTCAAAAGATGTTTAGAGACAGGTGCGCGAAGTAATTACGCGTCTTTTGGTACCGCACAGTGGTAGGTAAATTTGAAATCTAATAATAAACTATTGCAATATCGTGTAATTTTTTAAAGAAAATTAAATTTAATGTAAATTTTGAAAAATTTTAGGTGAAATTAAAAACAAATTGGACAGTCGGATAGAGCACTTCAAGACGAATCTTTTGATGTATAACACTATTATAAAAGGACAACTAATGGGTAAGTACTAATGTGTTTTCTATGTGGTTAGGTTAGGTTAGGTTAGGTTAGGTTAGGTTAGGTTAGGTTAGTTTAGCTTTTTTTCGATTTTGGGTGGTCGGATCGAGACGGGAGTGGTGTCAGAGGATAGGGCTCGACGAGCGCTATACAGGAATGAAGGAAAATTGAAAATAGGGCGTAGTCGGAAAAAGAAAATCGGAAAATAGATGTTTTTTAGGAGTTTTAGGTGAAAATTAGGAAAATTTAAGGACGAATTTTCAAAAGATGTTTAGAGACAGGTGCGCGAAGTAATTACGCGTCTTTTGGTACCGCACAGTGGTAGGTAAATTTGAAATCTAATAATAAACTATTGCAATATCGTGTAATTTTTTAAAGAAAATTAAATTTAATGTAAATTTTGAAAAATTTTAGGTGAAATTAAAAACAAATTAGACAGTCGGATAGAGCACTTCAAGACGAATCTTTTGATGTATAACACTATTATAAAAGGACAACTAATGGGTAAGTACTAATGTGTTTTCTATGTGGTTAGGTTAGGTTAGGTTAGGTTAGGTTAGGTTAGGTTAGGTTAGTTTAGCTTTTTTTCGATTTTGGGTGGTCGGATCGAGACGGGAGTGGTGTCAGAGGATAGGGCTCGACGAGCGCTATACAGGAATGAAGGAAAATTGAAAATAGGGCGTAGTCGGAAAAAGAAAATCGGAAAATAGATGTTTTTTAGGAGTTTTAGGTGAAAATTAGGAAAATTTAAGGACGAATTTTCAAAAGATGTTTAGAGACAGGTGCGCGAAGTAATTACGCGTCTTTTGGTACCGCACAGTGGTAGGTAAATTTGAAATCTAATAATAAACTATTGCAATATCGTGTAATTTTTTAAAGAAAATTAAATTTAATGTAAATTTTGAAAAATTTTAGGTGAAATTAAAAACAAATTGGACAGTCGGATAGAGCACTTCAAGACGAATCTTTTGATGTATAACACTATTATAAAAGGACAACTAATGGGTAAGTACTAATGTGTTTTCTATGTGGTTAGGTTAGGTTAGGTTAGGTTAGGTTAGGTTAGGTTAGGTTAGTTTAGCTTTTTTTCGATTTTGGGTGGTCGGATCGAGACGGGAGTGGTGTCAGAGGATAGGGCTCGACGAGCGCTATACAGGAATGAAGGAAAATTGAAAATAGGGCGTAGTCGGAAAAAGAAAATCGGAAAATAGATGTTTTTTAGGAGTTTTAGGTGAAAATTAGGAAAATTTAAGGACGAATTTTCAAAAGATGTTTAGAGACAGGTGCGCGAAGTAATTACGCGTCTTTTGGTACCGCACAGTGGTAGGTAAATTTGAAATCTAATAATAAACTATTGCAATATCGTGTAATTTTTTAAAGAAAATTAAATTTAATGTAAATTTTGAAAAATTTTAGGTGAAATTAAAAACAAATTGGACAGTCGGATAGAGCACTTCAAGACGAATCTTTTGATGTATAACACTATTATAAAAGGACAACTAATGGGTAAGTACTAATGTGTTTTCTATGTGGTTAGGTTAGGTTAGGTTAGGTTAGGTTAGGTTAGGTTAGGTTAGTTTAGCTTTTTTTCGATTTTGGGTGGTCGGATCGAGACGGGAGTGGTGTCAGAGGATAGGGCTCGACGAGCGCTATACAGGAATGAAGGAAAATTGAAAATAGGGCGTAGTCGGAAAAAGAAAATCGGAAAATAGATGTTTTTTAGGAGTTTTAGGTGAAAATTAGGAAAATTTAAGGACGAATTTTCAAAAGATGTTTAGAGACAGGTGCGCGAAGTAATTACGCGTCTTTTGGTACCGCACAGTGGTAGGTAAATTTGAAATCTAATAATAAACTATTGCAATATCGTGTAATTTTTTAAAGAAAATTAAATTTAATGTAAATTTTGAAAAATTTTAGGTGAAATTAAAAACAAATTGGACAGTCGGATAGAGCACTTCAAGACGAATCTTTTGATGTATAACACTATTATAAAAGGACAACTAATGGGTAAGTACTAATGTGTTTTCTATGTGGTTAGGTTAGGTTAGGTTAGGTTAGGTTAGGTTAGGTTAGGTTAGTTTAGCTTTTTTTCGATTTTGGGTGGTCGGATCGAGACGGGAGTGGTGTCAGAGGATAGGGCTCGACGAGCGCTATACAGGAATGAAGGAAAATTGAAAATAGGGCGTAGTCGGAAAAAGAAAATCGGAAAATAGATGTTTTTTAGGAGTTTTAGGTGAAAATTAGGAAAATTTAAGGACGAATTTTCAAAAGATGTTTAGAGACAGGTGCGCGAAGTAATTACGCGTCTTTTGGTACCGCACAGTGGTAGGTAAATTTGAAATCTAATAATAAACTATTGCAATATCGTGTAATTTTTTAAAGAAAATTAAATTTAATGTAAATTTTGAAAAATTTTAGGTGAAATTAAAAACAAATTGGACAGTCGGATAGAGCACTTCAAGACGAATCTTTTGATGTATAACACTATTATAAAAGGACAACTAATGGGTAAGTACTAATGTGTTTTCTATGTGGTTAGGTTAGGTTAGGTTAGGTTAGGTTAGGTTAGGTTAGGTTAGTTTAGCTTTTTTTCGATTTTGGGTGGTCGGATCGAGACGGGAGTGGTGTCAGAGGATAGGGCTCGACGAGCGCTATACAGGAATGAAGGAAAATTGAAAATAGGGCGTAGTCGGAAAAAGAAAATCGGAAAATAGATGTTTTTTAGGAGTTTTAGGTGAAAATTAGGAAAATTTAAGGACGAATTTTCAAAAGATGTTTAGAGACAGGTGCGCGAAGTAATTACGCGTCTTTTGGTACCGCACAGTGGTAGGTAAATTTGAAATCTAATAATAAACTATTGCAATATCGTGTAATTTTTTAAAGAAAATTAAATTTAATGTAAATTTTGAAAAATTTTAGGTGAAATTAAAAACAAATTGGACAGTCGGATAGAGCACTTCAAGACGAATCTTTTGATGTATAACACTATTATAAAAGGACAACTAATGGGTAAGTACTAATGTGTTTTCTATGTGGTTAGGTTAGGTTAGGTTAGGTTAGGTTAGGTTAGGTTAGGTTAGTTTAGCTTTTTTTCGATTTTGGGTGGTCGGATCGAGACGGGAGTGGTGTCAGAGGATAGGGCTCGACGAGCGCTATACAGGAATGAAGGAAAATTGAAAATAGGGCGTAGTCGGAAAAAGAAAATCGGAAAATAGATGTTTTTTAGGAGTTTTAGGTGAAAATTAGGAAAATTTAAGGACGAATTTTCAAAAGATGTTTAGAGACAGGTGCGCGAAGTAATTACGCGTCTTTTGGTACCGCACAGTGGTAGGTAAATTTGAAATCTAATAATAAACTATTGCAATATCGTGTAATTTTTTAAAGAAAATTAAATTTAATGTAAATTTTGAAAAATTTTAGGTGAAATTAAAAACAAATTGGACAGTCGGATAGAGCACTTCAAGACGAATCTTTTGATGTATAACACTATTATAAAAGGACAACTAATGGGTAAGTACTAATGTGTTTTCTATGTGGTTAGGTTAGGTTAGGTTAGGTTAGGTTAGGTTAGGTTAGGTTAGTTTAGCTTTTTTTCGATTTTGGGTGGTCGGATCGAGACGGGAGTGGTGTCAGAGGATAGGGCTCGACGAGCGCTATACAGGAATGAAGGAAAATTGAAAATAGGGCGTAGTCGGAAAAAGAAAATCGGAAAATAGATGTTTTTTAGGAGTTTTAGGTGAAAATTAGGAAAATTTAAGGACGAATTTTCAAAAGATGTTTAGAGACAGGTGCGCGAAGTAATTACGCGTCTTTTGGTACCGCACAGTGGTAGGTAAATTTGAAATCTAATAATAAACTATTGCAATATCGTGTAATTTTTTAAAGAAAATTAAATTTAATGTAAATTTTGAAAAATTTTAGGTGAAATTAAAAACAAATTGGACAGTCGGATAGAGCACTTCAAGACGAATCTTTTGATGTATAACACTATTATAAAAGGACAACTAATGGGTAAGTACTAATGTGTTTTCTATGTGGTTAGGTTAGGTTAGGTTAGGTTAGGTTAGGTTAGGTTAGGTTAGTTTAGCTTTTTTTCGATTTTGGGTGGTCGGATCGAGACGGGAGTGGTGTCAGAGGATAGGGCTCGACGAGCGCTATACAGGAATGAAGGAAAATTGAAAATAGGGCGTAGTCGGAAAAAGAAAATCGGAAAATAGATGTTTTTTAGGAGTTTTAGGTGAAAATTAGGAAAATTTAAGGACGAATTTTCAAAAGATGTTTAGAGACAGGTGCGCGAAGTAATTACGCGTCTTTTGGTACCGCACAGTGGTAGGTAAATTTGAAATCTAATAATAAACTATTGCAATATCGTGTAATTTTTTAAAGAAAATTAAATTTAATGTAAATTTTGAAAAATTTTAGGTGAAATTAAAAACAAATTGGACAGTCGGATAGAGCACTTCAAGACGAATCTTTTGATGTATAACACTATTATAAAAGGACAACTAATGGGTAAGTACTAATGTGTTTTCTATGTGGTTAGGTTAGGTTAGGTTAGGTTAGGTTAGGTTAGGTTAGGTTAGTTTAGCTTTTTTTCGATTTTGGGTGGTCGGATCGAGACGGGAGTGGTGTCAGAGGATAGGGCTCGACGAGCGCTATACAGGAATGAAGGAAAATTGAAAATAGGGCGTAGTCGGAAAAAGAAAATCGGAAAATAGATGTTTTTTAGGAGTTTTAGGTGAAAATTAGGAAAATTTAAGGACGAATTTTCAAAAGATGTTTAGAGACAGGTGCGCGAAGTAATTACGCGTCTTTTGGTACCGCACAGTGGTAGGTAAATTTGAAATCTAATAATAAACTATTGCAATATCGTGTAATTTTTTAAAGAAAATTAAATTTAATGTAAATTTTGAAAAATTTTAGGTGAAATTAAAAACAAATTGGACAGTCGGATAGAGCACTTCAAGACGAATCTTTTGATGTATAACACTATTATAAAAGGACAACTAATGGGTAAGTACTAATGTGTTTTCTATGTGGTTAGGTTAGGTTAGGTTAGGTTAGGTTAGGTTAGGTTAGGTTAGTTTAGCTTTTTTTCGATTTTGGGTGGTCGGATCGAGACGGGAGTGGTGTCAGAGGATAGGGCTCGACGAGCGCTATACAGGAATGAAGGAAAATTGAAAATAGGGCGTAGTCGGAAAAAGAAAATCGGAAAATAGATGTTTTTTAGGAGTTTTAGGTGAAAATTAGGAAAATTTAAGGACGAATTTTCAAAAGATGTTTAGAGACAGGTGCGCGAAGTAATTACGCGTCTTTTGGTACCGCACAGTGGTAGGTAAATTTGAAATCTAATAATAAACTATTGCAATATCGTGTAATTTTTTAAAGAAAATTAAATTTAATGTAAATTTTGAAAAATTTTAGGTGAAATTAAAAACAAATTGGACAGTCGGATAGAGCACTTCAAGACGAATCTTTTGATGTATAACACTATTATAAAAGGACAACTAATGGGTAAGTACTAATGTGTTTTCTATTGGTTAGGTTAGGTTAGGTTAGGTTAGGTTAGGTTAGGTTAGGTTAGTTTAGCTTTTTTTCGATTTTGGGTGGTCGGATCGAGACGGGAGTGGTGTCAGAGGATAGGGCTCGACGAGCGCTATACAGGAATGAAGGAAAATTGAAAATAGGGCGTAGTCGGAAAAAGAAAATCGGAAAATAGATGTTTTTTAGGAGTTTTAGGTGAAAATTAGGAAAATTTAAGGACGAATTTTCAAAAGATGTTTAGAGACAGGTGCGCGAAGTAATTACGCGTCTTTTGGTACCGCACAGTGGTAGGTAAATTTGAAATCTAATAATAAACTATTGCAATATCGTGTAATTTTTTAAAGAAAATTAAATTTAATGTAAATTTTGAAAAATTTTAGGTGAAATTAAAAACAAATTGGACAGTCGGATAGAGCACTTCAAGACGAATCTTTTGATGTATAACACTATTATAAAAGGACAACTAATGGGTAAGTACTAATGTGTTTTCTATGTGGTTAGGTTAGGTTAGGTTAGGTTAGGTTAGGTTAGGTTAGGTTAGTTTAGCTTTTTTTCGATTTTGGGTGGTCGGATCGAGACGGGAGTGGTGTCAGAGGATAGGGCTCGACGAGCGCTATACAGGAATGAAGGAAAATTGAAAATAGGGCGTAGTCGGAAAAAGAAAATCGGAAAATAGATGTTTTTTAGGAGTTTTAGGTGAAAATTAGGAAAATTTAAGGACGAATTTTCAAAAGATGTTTAGAGACAGGTGCGCGAAGTAATTACGCGTCTTTTGGTACCGCACAGTGGTAGGTAAATTTGAAATCTAATAATAAACTATTGCAATATCGTGTAATTTTTTAAAGAAAATTAAATTTAATGTAAATTTTGAAAAATTTTAGGTGAAATTAAAAACAAATTGGACAGTCGGATAGAGCACTTCAAGACGAATCTTTTGATGTATAACACTATTATAAAAGGACAACTAATGGGTAAGTACTAATGTGTTTTCTATGTGGTTAGGTTAGGTTAGGTTAGGTTAGGTTAGGTTAGGTTAGGTTAGTTTAGCTTTTTTTCGATTTTGGGTGGTCGGATCGAGACGGGAGTGGTGTCAGAGGATAGGGCTCGACGAGCGCTATACAGGAATGAAGGAAAATTGAAAATAGGGCGTAGTCGGAAAAAGAAAATCGGAAAATAGATGTTTTTTAGGAGTTTTAGGTGAAAATTAGGAAAATTTAAGGACGAATTTTCAAAAGATGTTTAGAGACAGGTGCGCGAAGTAATTACGCGTCTTTTGGTACCGCACAGTGGTAGGTAAATTTGAAATCTAATAATAAACTATTGCAATATCGTGTAATTTTTTAAAGAAAATTAAATTTAATGTAAATTTTGAAAAATTTTAGGTGAAATTAAAAACAAATTGGACAGTCGGATAGAGCACTTCAAGACGAATCTTTTGATGTATAACACTATTATAAAAGGACAACTAATGGGTAAGTACTAATGTGTTTTCTATGTGGTTAGGTTAGGTTAGGTTAGGTTAGGTTAGGTTAGGTTAGGTTAGTTTAGCTTTTTTTCGATTTTGGGTGGTCGGATCGAGACGGGAGTGGTGTCAGAGGATAGGGCTCGACGAGCGCTATACAGGAATGAAGGAAAATTGAAAATAGGGCGTAGTCGGAAAAAGAAAATCGGAAAATAGATGTTTTTTAGGAGTTTTAGGTGAAAATTAGGAAAATTTAAGGACGAATTTTCAAAAGATGTTTAGAGACAGGTGCGCGAAGTAATTACGCGTCTTTTGGTACCGCACAGTGGTAGGTAAATTTGAAATCTAATAATAAACTATTGCAATATCGTGTAATTTTTTAAAGAAAATTAAATTTAATGTAAATTTTGAAAAATTTTAGGTGAAATTAAAAACAAATTGGACAGTCGGATAGAGCACTTCAAGACGAATCTTTTGATGTATAACACTATTATAAAAGGACAACTAATGGGTAAGTACTAATGTGTTTTCTATGTGGTTAGGTTAGGTTAGGTTAGGTTAGGTTAGGTTAGGTTAGGTTAGTTTAGCTTTTTTTCGATTTTGGGTGGTCGGATCGAGACGGGAGTGGTGTCAGAGGATAGGGCTCGACGAGCGCTATACAGGAATGAAGGAAAATTGAAAATAGGGCGTAGTCGGAAAAAGAAAATCGGAAAATAGATGTTTTTTAGGAGTTTTAGGTGAAAATTAGGAAAATTTAAGGACGAATTTTCAAAAGATGTTTAGAGACAGGTGCGCGAAGTAATTACGCGTCTTTTGGTACCGCACAGTGGTAGGTAAATTTGAAATCTAATAATAAACTATTGCAATATCGTGTAATTTTTTAAAGAAAATTAAATTTAATGTAAATTTTGAAAAATTTTAGGTGAAATTAAAAACAAATTGGACAGTCGGATAGAGCACTTCAAGACGAATCTTTTGATGTATAACACTATTATAAAAGGACAACTAATGGGTAAGTACTAATGTGTTTTCTATGTGGTTAGGTTAGGTTAGGTTAGGTTAGGTTAGGTTAGGTTAGGTTAGTTTAGCTTTTTTTCGATTTTGGGTGGTCGGATCGAGACGGGAGTGGTGTCAGAGGATAGGGCTCGACGAGCGCTATACAGGAATGAAGGAAAATTGAAAATAGGGCGTAGTCGGAAAAAGAAAATCGGAAAATAGATGTTTTTTAGGAGTTTTAGGTGAAAATTAGGAAAATTTAAGGACGAATTTTCAAAAGATGTTTAGAGACAGGTGCGCGAAGTAATTACGCGTCTTTTGGTACCGCACAGTGGTAGGTAAATTTGAAATCTAATAATAAACTATTGCAATATCGTGTAATTTTTTAAAGAAAATTAAATTTAATGTAAATTTTGAAAAATTTTAGGTGAAATTAAAAACAAATTGGACAGTCGGATAGAGCACTTCAAGACGAATCTTTTGATGTATAACACTATTATAAAAGGACAACTAATGGGTAAGTACTAATGTGTTTTCTATGTGGTTAGGTTAGGTTAGGTTAGGTTAGGTTAGGTTAGGTTAGGTTAGTTTAGCTTTTTTTCGATTTTGGGTGGTCGGATCGAGACGGGAGTGGTGTCAGAGGATAGGGCTCGACGAGCGCTATACAGGAATGAAGGAAAATTGAAAATAGGGCGTAGTCGGAAAAAGAAAATCGGAAAATAGATGTTTTTTAGGAGTTTTAGGTGAAAATTAGGAAAATTTAAGGACGAATTTTCAAAAGATGTTTAGAGACAGGTGCGCGAAGTAATTACGCGTCTTTTGGTACCGCACAGTGGTAGGTAAATTTGAAATCTAATAATAAACTATTGCAATATCGTGTAATTTTTTAAAGAAAATTAAATTTAATGTAAATTTTGAAAAATTTTAGGTGAAATTAAAAACAAATTGGACAGTCGGATAGAGCACTTCAAGACGAATCTTTTGATGTATAACACTATTATAAAAGGACAACTAATGGGTAAGTACTAATGTGTTTTCTATGTGGTTAGGTTAGGTTAGGTTAGGTTAGGTTAGGTTAGGTTAGGTTAGTTTAGCTTTTTTTCGATTTTGGGTGGTCGGATCGAGACGGGAGTGGTGTCAGAGGATAGGGCTCGACGAGCGCTATACAGGAATGAAGGAAAATTGAAAATAGGGCGTAGTCGGAAAAAGAAAATCGGAAAATAGATGTTTTTTAGGAGTTTTAGGTGAAAATTAGGAAAATTTAAGGACGAATTTTCAAAAGATGTTTAGAGACAGGTGCGCGAAGTAATTACGCGTCTTTTGGTACCGCACAGTGGTAGGTAAATTTGAAATCTAATAATAAACTATTGCAATATCGTGTAATTTTTTAAAGAAAATTAAATTTAATGTAAATTTTGAAAAATTTTAGGTGAAATTAAAAACAAATTGGACAGTCGGATAGAGCACTTCAAGACGAATCTTTTGATGTATAACACTATTATAAAAGGACAACTAATGGGTAAGTACTAATGTGTTTTCTATGTGGTTAGGTTAGGTTAGGTTAGGTTAGGTTAGGTTAGGTTAGGTTAGTTTAGCTTTTTTTCGATTTTGGGTGGTCGGATCGAGACGGGAGTGGTGTCAGAGGATAGGGCTCGACGAGCGCTATACAGGAATGAAGGAAAATTGAAAATAGGGCGTAGTCGGAAAAAGAAAATCGGAAAATAGATGTTTTTTAGGAGTTTTAGGTGAAAATTAGGAAAATTTAAGGACGAATTTTCAAAAGATGTTTAGAGACAGGTGCGCGAAGTAATTACGCGTCTTTTGGTACCGCACAGTGGTAGGTAAATTTGAAATCTAATAATAAACTATTGCAATATCGTGTAATTTTTTAAAGAAAATTAAATTTAATGTAAATTTTGAAAAATTTTAGGTGAAATTAAAAACAAATTGGACAGTCGGATAGAGCACTTCAAGACGAATCTTTTGATGTATAACACTATTATAAAAGGACAACTAATGGGTAAGTACTAATGTGTTTTCTATGTGGTTAGGTTAGGTTAGGTTAGGTTAGGTTAGGTTAGGTTAGGTTAGTTTAGCTTTTTTTCGATTTTGGGTGGTCGGATCGAGACGGGAGTGGTGTCAGAGGATAGGGCTCGACGAGCGCTATACAGGAATGAAGGAAAATTGAAAATAGGGCGTAGTCGGAAAAAGAAAATCGGAAAATAGATGTTTTTTAGGAGTTTTAGGTGAAAATTAGGAAAATTTAAGGACGAATTTTCAAAAGATGTTTAGAGACAGGTGCGCGAAGTAATTACGCGTCTTTTGGTACCGCACAGTGGTAGGTAAATTTGAAATCTAATAATAAACTATTGCAATATCGTGTAATTTTTTAAAGAAAATTAAATTTAATGTAAATTTTGAAAAATTTTAGGTGAAATTAAAAACAAATTGGACAGTCGGATAGAGCACTTCAAGACGAATCTTTTGATGTATAACACTATTATAAAAGGACAACTAATGGGTAAGTACTAATGTGTTTTCTATGTGGTTAGGTTAGGTTAGGTTAGGTTAGGTTAGGTTAGGTTAGGTTAGTTTAGCTTTTTTTCGATTTTGGGTGGTCGGATCGAGACGGGAGTGGTGTCAGAGGATAGGGCTCGACGAGCGCTATACAGGAATGAAGGAAAATTGAAAATAGGGCGTAGTCGGAAAAAGAAAATCGGAAAATAGATGTTTTTTAGGAGTTTTAGGTGAAAATTAGGAAAATTTAAGGACGAATTTTCAAAAGATGTTTAGAGACAGGTGCGCGAAGTAATTACGCGTCTTTTGGTACCGCACAGTGGTAGGTAAATTTGAAATCTAATAATAAACTATTGCAATATCGTGTAATTTTTTAAAGAAAATTAAATTTAATGTAAATTTTGAAAAATTTTAGGTGAAATTAAAAACAAATTGGACAGTCGGATAGAGCACTTCAAGACGAATCTTTTGATGTATAACACTATTATAAAAGGACAACTAATGGGTAAGTACTAATGTGTTTTCTATGTGGTTAGGTTAGGTTAGGTTAGGTTAGGTTAGGTTAGGTTAGGTTAGTTTAGCTTTTTTTCGATTTTGGGTGGTCGGATCGAGACGGGAGTGGTGTCAGAGGATAGGGCTCGACGAGCGCTATACAGGAATGAAGGAAAATTGAAAATAGGGCGTAGTCGGAAAAAGAAAATCGGAAAATAGATGTTTTTTAGGAGTTTTAGGTGAAAATTAGGAAAATTTAAGGAACGAATTTTCAAAAGATGTTTAGAGACAGGTGCGCGAAGTAATTACGCGTCTTTTGGTACCGCACAGTGGTAGGTAAATTTGAAATCTAATAATAAACTATTGCAATATCGTGTAATTTTTTAAAGAAAATTAAATTTAATGTAAATTTTGAAAAATTTTAGGTGAAATTAAAAACAAATTGGACAGTCGGATAGAGCACTTCAAGACGAATCTTTTGATGTATAACACTATTATAAAAGGACAACTAATGGGTAAGTACTAATGTGTTTTCTATGTGGTTAGGTTAGGTTAGGTTAGGTTAGGTTAGGTTAGGTTAGGTTAGTTTAGCTTTTTTTCGATTTTGGGTGGTCGGATCGAGACGGGAGTGGTGTCAGAGGATAGGGCTCGACGAGCGCTATACAGGAATGAAGGAAAATTGAAAATAGGGCGTAGTCGGAAAAAGAAAATCGGAAAATAGATGTTTTTTAGGAGTTTTAGGTGAAAATTAGGAAAATTTAAGGACGAATTTTCAAAAGATGTTTAGAGACAGGTGCGCGAAGTAATTACGCGTCTTTTGGTACCGCACAGTGGTAGGTAAATTTGAAATCTAATAATAAACTATTGCAATATCGTGTAATTTTTTAAAGAAAATTAAATTTAATGTAAATTTTGAAAAATTTTAGGTGAAATTAAAAACAAATTGGACAGTCGGATAGAGCACTTCAAGACGAATCTTTTGATGTATAACACTATTATAAAAGGACAACTAATGGGTAAGTACTAATGTGTTTTCTATGTGGTTAGGTTAGGTTAGGTTAGGTTAGGTTAGGTTAGGTTAGGTTAGTTTAGCTTTTTTTCGATTTTGGGTGGTCGGATCGAGACGGGAGTGGTGTCAGAGGATAGGGCTCGACGAGCGCTATACAGGAATGAAGGAAAATTGAAAATAGGGCGTAGTCGGAAAAAGAAAATCGGAAAATAGATGTTTTTTAGGAGTTTTAGGTGAAAATTAGGAAAATTTAAGGACGAATTTTCAAAAGATGTTTAGAGACAGGTGCGCGAAGTAATTACGCGTCTTTTGGTACCGCACAGTGGTAGGTAAATTTGAAATCTAATAATAAACTATTGCAATATCGTGTAATTTTTTAAAGAAAATTAAATTTAATGTAAATTTTGAAAAATTTTAGGTGAAATTAAAAACAAATTGGACAGTCGGATAGAGCACTTCAAGACGAATCTTTTGATGTATAACACTATTATAAAAGGACAACTAATGGGTAAGTACTAATGTGTTTTCTATGTGGTTAGGTTAGGTTAGGTTAGGTTAGGTTAGGTTAGGTTAGGTTAGTTTAGCTTTTTTTCGATTTTGGGTGGTCGGATCGAGACGGGAGTGGTGTCAGAGGATAGGGCTCGACGAGCGCTATACAGGAATGAAGGAAAATTGAAAATAGGGCGTAGTCGGAAAAAGAAAATCGGAAAATAGATGTTTTTTAGGAGTTTTAGGTGAAAATTAGGAAAATTTAAGGACGAATTTTCAAAAGATGTTTAGAGACAGGTGCGCGAAGTAATTACGCGTCTTTTGGTACCGCACAGTGGTAGGTAAATTTGAAATCTAATAATAAACTATTGCAATATCGTGTAATTTTTTAAAGAAAATTAAATTTAATGTAAATTTTGAAAAATTTTAGGTGAAATTAAAAACAAATTGGACAGTCGGATAGAGCACTTCAAGACGAATCTTTTGATGTATAACACTATTATAAAAGGACAACTAATGGGTAAGTACTAATGTGTTTTCTATGTGGTTAGGTTAGGTTAGGTTAGGTTAGGTTAGGTTAGGTTAGGTTAGTTTAGCTTTTTTTCGATTTTGGGTGGTCGGATCGAGACGGGAGTGGTGTCAGAGGATAGGGCTCGACGAGCGCTATACAGGAATGAAGGAAAATTGAAAATAGGGCGTAGTCGGAAAAAGAAAATCGGAAAATAGATGTTTTTTAGGAGTTTTAGGTGAAAATTAGGAAAATTTAAGGACGAATTTTCAAAAGATGTTTAGAGACAGGTGCGCGAAGTAATTACGCGTCTTTTGGTACCGCACAGTGGTAGGTAAATTTGAAATCTAATAATAAACTATTGCAATATCGTGTAATTTTTTAAAGAAAATTAAATTTAATGTAAATTTTGAAAAATTTTAGGTGAAATTAAAAACAAATTGGACAGTCGGATAGAGCACTTCAAGACGAATCTTTTGATGTATAACACTATTATAAAAGGACAACTAATGGGTAAGTACTAATGTGTTTTCTATGTGGTTAGGTTAGGTTAGGTTAGGTTAGGTTAGGTTAGGTTAGGTTAGTTTAGCTTTTTTTCGATTTTGGGTGGTCGGATCGAGACGGGAGTGGTGTCAGAGGATAGGGCTCGACGAGCGCTATACAGGAATGAAGGAAAATTGAAAATAGGGCGTAGTCGGAAAAAGAAAATCGGAAAATAGATGTTTTTTAGGAGTTTTAGGTGAAAATTAGGAAAATTTAAGGACGAATTTTCAAAAGATGTTTAGAGACAGGTGCGCGAAGTAATTACGCGTCTTTTGGTACCGCACAGTGGTAGGTAAATTTGAAATCTAATAATAAACTATTGCAATATCGTGTAATTTTTTAAAGAAAATTAAATTTAATGTAAATTTTGAAAAATTTTAGGTGAAATTAAAAACAAATTGGACAGTCGGATAGAGCACTTCAAGACGAATCTTTTGATGTATAACACTATTATAAAAGGACAACTAATGGGTAAGTACTAATGTGTTTTCTATGTGGTTAGGTTAGGTTAGGTTAGGTTAGGTTAGGTTAGGTTAGGTTAGTTTAGCTTTTTTTCGATTTTGGGTGGTCGGATCGAGACGGGAGTGGTGTCAGAGGATAGGGCTCGACGAGCGCTATACAGGAATGAAGGAAAATTGAAAATAGGGCGTAGTCGGAAAAAGAAAATCGGAAAATAGATGTTTTTTAGGAGTTTTAGGTGAAAATTAGGAAAATTTAAGGACGAATTTTCAAAAGATGTTTAGAGACAGGTGCGCGAAGTAATTACGCGTCTTTTGGTACCGCACAGTGGTAGGTAAATTTGAAATCTAATAATAAACTATTGCAATATCGTGTAATTTTTTAAAGAAAATTAAATTTAATGTAAATTTTGAAAAATTTTAGGTGAAATTAAAAACAAATTGGACAGTCGGATAGAGCACTTCAAGACGAATCTTTTGATGTATAACACTATTATAAAAGGACAACTAATGGGTAAGTACTAATGTGTTTTCTATGTGGTTAGGTTAGGTTAGGTTAGGTTAGGTTAGGTTAGGTTAGGTTAGTTTAGCTTTTTTTCGATTTTGGGTGGTCGGATCGAGACGGGAGTGGTGTCAGAGGATAGGGCTCGACGAGCGCTATACAGGAATGAAGGAAAATTGAAAATAGGGCGTAGTCGGAAAAAGAAAATCGGAAAATAGATGTTTTTTAGGAGTTTTAGGTGAAAATTAGGAAAATTTAAGGACGAATTTTCAAAAGATGTTTAGAGACAGGTGCGCGAAGTAATTACGCGTCTTTTGGTACCGCACAGTGGTAGGTAAATTTGAAATCTAATAATAAACTATTGCAATATCGTGTAATTTTTTAAAGAAAATTAAATTTAATGTAAATTTTGAAAAATTTTAGGTGAAATTAAAAACAAATTGGACAGTCGGATAGAGCACTTCAAGACGAATCTTTTGATGTATAACACTATTATAAAAGGACAACTAATGGGTAAGTACTAATGTGTTTTCTATGTGGTTAGGTTAGGTTAGGTTAGGTTAGGTTAGGTTAGGTTAGGTTAGTTTAGCTTTTTTTCGATTTTGGGTGGTCGGATCGAGACGGGAGTGGTGTCAGAGGATAGGGCTCGACGAGCGCTATACAGGAATGAAGGAAAATTGAAAATAGGGCGTAGTCGGAAAAAGAAAATCGGAAAATAGATGTTTTTTAGGAGTTTTAGGTGAAAATTAGGAAAATTTAAGGACGAATTTTCAAAAGATGTTTAGAGACAGGTGCGCGAAGTAATTACGCGTCTTTTGGTACCGCACAGTGGTAGGTAAATTTGAAATCTAATAATAAACTATTGCAATATCGTGTAATTTTTTAAAGAAAATTAAATTTAATGTAAATTTTGAAAAATTTTAGGTGAAATTAAAAACAAATTGGACAGTCGGATAGAGCACTTCAAGACGAATCTTTTGATGTATAACACTATTATAAAAGGACAACTAATGGGTAAGTACTAATGTGTTTTCTATGTGGTTAGGTTAGGTTAGGTTAGGTTAGGTTAGGTTAGGTTAGGTTAGTTTAGCTTTTTTTCGATTTTGGGTGGTCGGATCGAGACGGGAGTGGTGTCAGAGGATAGGGCTCGACGAGCGCTATACAGGAATGAAGGAAAATTGAAAATAGGGCGTAGTCGGAAAAAGAAAATCGGAAAATAGATGTTTTTTAGGAGTTTTAGGTGAAAATTAGGAAAATTTAAGGACGAATTTTCAAAAGATGTTTAGAGACAGGTGCGCGAAGTAATTACGCGTCTTTTGGTACCGCACAGTGGTAGGTAAATTTGAAATCTAATAATAAACTATTGCAATATCGTGTAATTTTTTAAAGAAAATTAAATTTAATGTAAATTTTGAAAAATTTTAGGTGAAATTAAAAACAAATTGGACAGTCGGATAGAGCACTTCAAGACGAATCTTTTGATGTATAACACTATTATAAAAGGACAACTAATGGGTAAGTACTAATGTGTTTTCTATGTGGTTAGGTTAGGTTAGGTTAGGTTAGGTTAGGTTAGGTTAGGTTAGTTTAGCTTTTTTTCGATTTTGGGTGGTCGGATCGAGACGGGAGTGGTGTCAGAGGATAGGGCTCGACGAGCGCTATACAGGAATGAAGGAAAATTGAAAATAGGGCGTAGTCGGAAAAAGAAAATCGGAAAATAGATGTTTTTTAGGAGTTTTAGGTGAAAATTAGGAAAATTTAAGGACGAATTTTCAAAAGATGTTTAGAGACAGGTGCGCGAAGTAATTACGCGTCTTTTGGTACCGCACAGTGGTAGGTAAATTTGAAATCTAATAATAAACTATTGCAATATCGTGTAATTTTTTAAAGAAAATTAAATTTAATGTAAATTTTGAAAAATTTTAGGTGAAATTAAAAACAAATTGGACAGTCGGATAGAGCACTTCAAGACGAATCTTTTGATGTATAACACTATTATAAAAGGACAACTAATGGGTAAGTACTAATGTGTTTTCTATGTGGTTAGGTTAGGTTAGGTTAGGTTAGGTTAGGTTAGGTTAGGTTAGTTTAGCTTTTTTTCGATTTTGGGTGGTCGGAT
>CATORP010000004.1:0-154576 GCA_951805285.1 Thymelicus acteon
GAAAATCGGAAAATAGATGTTTTTTAGGAGTTTTAGGTGAAAATTAGGAAAATTTAAGGACGAATTTTCAAAAGATGTTTAGAGACAGGTGCGCGAAGTAATTACGCGTCTTTTGGTACCGCACAGTGGTAGGTAAATTTGAAATCTAATAATAAACTATTGCAATATCGTGTAATTTTTTAAAGAAAATTAAATTTAATGTAAATTTTGAAAAATTTTAGGTGAAATTAAAAACAAATTGGACAGTCGGATAGAGCACTTCAAGACGAATCTTTTGATGTATAACACTATTATAAAAGGACAACTAATGGGTAAGTACTAATGTGTTTTCTATGTGGTTAGGTTAGGTTAGGTTAGGTTAGGTTAGGTTAGGTTAGGTTAGTTTAGCTTTTTTTCGATTTTGGGTGGTCGGATCGAGACGGGAGTGGTGTCAGAGGATAGGGCTCGACGAGCGCTATACAGGAATGAAGGAAAATTGAAAATAGGGCGTAGTCGGAAAAAGAAAATCGGAAAATAGATGTTTTTTAGGAGTTTTAGGTGAAAATTAGGAAAATTTAAGGACGAATTTTCAAAAGATGTTTAGAGACAGGTGCGCGAAGTAATTACGCGTCTTTTGGTACCGCACAGTGGTAGGTAAATTTGAAATCTAATAATAAACTATTGCAATATCGTGTAATTTTTTAAAGAAAATTAAATTTAATGTAAATTTTGAAAAATTTTAGGTGAAATTAAAAACAAATTGGACAGTCGGATAGAGCACTTCAAGACGAATCTTTTGATGTATAACACTATTATAAAAGGACAACTAATGGGTAAGTACTAATGTGTTTTCTATGTGGTTAGGTTAGGTTAGGTTAGGTTAGGTTAGGTTAGGTTAGGTTAGTTTAGCTTTTTTTCGATTTTGGGTGGTCGGATCGAGACGGGAGTGGTGTCAGAGGATAGGGCTCGACGAGCGCTATACAGGAATGAAGGAAAATTGAAAATAGGGCGTAGTCGGAAAAAGAAAATCGGAAAATAGATGTTTTTTAGGAGTTTTAGGTGAAAATTAGGAAAATTTAAGGACGAATTTTCAAAAGATGTTTAGAGACAGGTGCGCGAAGTAATTACGCGTCTTTTGGTACCGCACAGTGGTAGGTAAATTTGAAATCTAATAATAAACTATTGCAATATCGTGTAATTTTTTAAAGAAAATTAAATTTAATGTAAATTTTGAAAAATTTTAGGTGAAATTAAAAACAAATTGGACAGTCGGATAGAGCACTTCAAGACGAATCTTTTGATGTATAACACTATTATAAAAGGACAACTAATGGGTAAGTACTAATGTGTTTTCTATGTGGTTAGGTTAGGTTAGGTTAGGTTAGGTTAGGTTAGGTTAGGTTAGTTTAGCTTTTTTTCGATTTTGGGTGGTCGGATCGAGACGGGAGTGGTGTCAGAGGATAGGGCTCGACGAGCGCTATACAGGAATGAAGGAAAATTGAAAATAGGGCGTAGTCGGAAAAAGAAAATCGGAAAATAGATGTTTTTTAGGAGTTTTAGGTGAAAATTAGGAAAATTTAAGGACGAATTTTCAAAAGATGTTTAGAGACAGGTGCGCGAAGTAATTACGCGTCTTTTGGTACCGCACAGTGGTAGGTAAATTTGAAATCTAATAATAAACTATTGCAATATCGTGTAATTTTTTAAAGAAAATTAAATTTAATGTAAATTTTGAAAAATTTTAGGTGAAATTAAAAACAAATTGGACAGTCGGATAGAGCACTTCAAGACGAATCTTTTGATGTATAACACTATTATAAAAGGACAACTAATGGGTAAGTACTAATGTGTTTTCTATGTGGTTAGGTTAGGTTAGGTTAGGTTAGGTTAGGTTAGGTTAGGTTAGTTTAGCTTTTTTTCGATTTTGGGTGGTCGGATCGAGACGGGAGTGGTGTCAGAGGATAGGGCTCGACGAGCGCTATACAGGAATGAAGGAAAATTGAAAATAGGGCGTAGTCGGAAAAAGAAAATCGGAAAATAGATGTTTTTTAGGAGTTTTAGGTGAAAATTAGGAAAATTTAAGGACGAATTTTCAAAAGATGTTTAGAGACAGGTGCGCGAAGTAATTACGCGTCTTTTGGTACCGCACAGTGGTAGGTAAATTTGAAATCTAATAATAAACTATTGCAATATCGTGTAATTTTTTAAAGAAAATTAAATTTAATGTAAATTTTGAAAAATTTTAGGTGAAATTAAAAACAAATTGGACAGTCGGATAGAGCACTTCAAGACGAATCTTTTGATGTATAACACTATTATAAAAGGACAACTAATGGGTAAGTACTAATGTGTTTTCTATGTGGTTAGGTTAGGTTAGGTTAGGTTAGGTTAGGTTAGGTTAGGTTAGTTTAGCTTTTTTTCGATTTTGGGTGGTCGGATCGAGACGGGAGTGGTGTCAGAGGATAGGGCTCGACGAGCGCTATACAGGAATGAAGGAAAATTGAAAATAGGGCGTAGTCGGAAAAAGAAAATCGGAAAATAGATGTTTTTTAGGAGTTTTAGGTGAAAATTAGGAAAATTTAAGGACGAATTTTCAAAAGATGTTTAGAGACAGGTGCGCGAAGTAATTACGCGTCTTTTGGTACCGCACAGTGGTAGGTAAATTTGAAATCTAATAATAAACTATTGCAATATCGTGTAATTTTTTAAAGAAAATTAAATTTAATGTAAATTTTGAAAAATTTTAGGTGAAATTAAAAACAAATTGGACAGTCGGATAGAGCACTTCAAGACGAATCTTTTGATGTATAACACTATTATAAAAGGACAACTAATGGGTAAGTACTAATGTGTTTTCTATGTGGTTAGGTTAGGTTAGGTTAGGTTAGGTTAGGTTAGGTTAGGTTAGTTTAGCTTTTTTTCGATTTTGGGTGGTCGGATCGAGACGGGAGTGGTGTCAGAGGATAGGGCTCGACGAGCGCTATACAGGAATGAAGGAAAATTGAAAATAGGGCGTAGTCGGAAAAAGAAAATCGGAAAATAGATGTTTTTTAGGAGTTTTAGGTGAAAATTAGGAAAATTTAAGGACGAATTTTCAAAAGATGTTTAGAGACAGGTGCGCGAAGTAATTACGCGTCTTTTGGTACCGCACAGTGGTAGGTAAATTTGAAATCTAATAATAAACTATTGCAATATCGTGTAATTTTTTAAAGAAAATTAAATTTAATGTAAATTTTGAAAAATTTTAGGTGAAATTAAAAACAAATTGGACAGTCGGATAGAGCACTTCAAGACGAATCTTTTGATGTATAACACTATTATAAAAGGACAACTAATGGGTAAGTACTAATGTGTTTTCTATGTGGTTAGGTTAGGTTAGGTTAGGTTAGGTTAGGTTAGGTTAGGTTAGTTTAGCTTTTTTTCGATTTTGGGTGGTCGGATCGAGACGGGAGTGGTGTCAGAGGATAGGGCTCGACGAGCGCTATACAGGAATGAAGGAAAATTGAAAATAGGGCGTAGTCGGAAAAAGAAAATCGGAAAATAGATGTTTTTTAGGAGTTTTAGGTGAAAATTAGGAAAATTTAAGGACGAATTTTCAAAAGATGTTTAGAGACAGGTGCGCGAAGTAATTACGCGTCTTTTGGTACCGCACAGTGGTAGGTAAATTTGAAATCTAATAATAAACTATTGCAATATCGTGTAATTTTTTAAAGAAAATTAAATTTAATGTAAATTTTGAAAAATTTTAGGTGAAATTAAAAACAAATTGGACAGTCGGATAGAGCACTTCAAGACGAATCTTTTGATGTATAACACTATTATAAAAGGACAACTAATGGGTAAGTACTAATGTGTTTTCTATGTGGTTAGGTTAGGTTAGGTTAGGTTAGGTTAGGTTAGGTTAGGTTAGTTTAGCTTTTTTTCGATTTTGGGTGGTCGGATCGAGACGGGAGTGGTGTCAGAGGATAGGGCTCGACGAGCGCTATACAGGAATGAAGGAAAATTGAAAATAGGGCGTAGTCGGAAAAAGAAAATCGGAAAATAGATGTTTTTTAGGAGTTTTAGGTGAAAATTAGGAAAATTTAAGGACGAATTTTCAAAAGATGTTTAGAGACAGGTGCGCGAAGTAATTACGCGTCTTTTGGTACCGCACAGTGGTAGGTAAATTTGAAATCTAATAATAAACTATTGCAATATCGTGTAATTTTTTAAAGAAAATTAAATTTAATGTAAATTTTGAAAAATTTTAGGTGAAATTAAAAACAAATTGGACAGTCGGATAGAGCACTTCAAGACGAATCTTTTGATGTATAACACTATTATAAAAGGACAACTAATGGGTAAGTACTAATGTGTTTTCTATGTGGTTAGGTTAGGTTAGGTTAGGTTAGGTTAGGTTAGGTTAGGTTAGTTTAGCTTTTTTTCGATTTTGGGTGGTCGGATCGAGACGGGAGTGGTGTCAGAGGATAGGGCTCGACGAGCGCTATACAGGAATGAAGGAAAATTGAAAATAGGGCGTAGTCGGAAAAAGAAAATCGGAAAATAGATGTTTTTTAGGAGTTTTAGGTGAAAATTAGGAAAATTTAAGGACGAATTTTCAAAAGATGTTTAGAGACAGGTGCGCGAAGTAATTACGCGTCTTTTGGTACCGCACAGTGGTAGGTAAATTTGAAATCTAATAATAAACTATTGCAATATCGTGTAATTTTTTAAAGAAAATTAAATTTAATGTAAATTTTGAAAAATTTTAGGTGAAATTAAAAACAAATTGGACAGTCGGATAGAGCACTTCAAGACGAATCTTTTGATGTATAACACTATTATAAAAGGACAACTAATGGGTAAGTACTAATGTGTTTTCTATGTGGTTAGGTTAGGTTAGGTTAGGTTAGGTTAGGTTAGGTTAGGTTAGTTTAGCTTTTTTTCGATTTTGGGTGGTCGGATCGAGACGGGAGTGGTGTCAGAGGATAGGGCTCGACGAGCGCTATACAGGAATGAAGGAAAATTGAAAATAGGGCGTAGTCGGAAAAAGAAAATCGGAAAATAGATGTTTTTTAGGAGTTTTAGGTGAAAATTAGGAAAATTTAAGGACGAATTTTCAAAAGATGTTTAGAGACAGGTGCGCGAAGTAATTACGCGTCTTTTGGTACCGCACAGTGGTAGGTAAATTTGAAATCTAATAATAAACTATTGCAATATCGTGTAATTTTTTAAAGAAAATTAAATTTAATGTAAATTTTGAAAAATTTTAGGTGAAATTAAAAACAAATTGGACAGTCGGATAGAGCACTTCAAGACGAATCTTTTGATGTATAACACTATTATAAAAGGACAACTAATGGGTAAGTACTAATGTGTTTTCTATGTGGTTAGGTTAGGTTAGGTTAGGTTAGGTTAGGTTAGGTTAGGTTAGTTTAGCTTTTTTTCGATTTTGGGTGGTCGGATCGAGACGGGAGTGGTGTCAGAGGATAGGGCTCGACGAGCGCTATACAGGAATGAAGGAAAATTGAAAATAGGGCGTAGTCGGAAAAAGAAAATCGGAAAATAGATGTTTTTTAGGAGTTTTAGGTGAAAATTAGGAAAATTTAAGGACGAATTTTCAAAAGATGTTTAGAGACAGGTGCGCGAAGTAATTACGCGTCTTTTGGTACCGCACAGTGGTAGGTAAATTTGAAATCTAATAATAAACTATTGCAATATCGTGTAATTTTTTAAAGAAATTTAAATTTAATGTAAATTTTGAAAAATTTTAGGTGAAATTAAAAACAAATTGGACAGTCGGATAGAGCACTTCAAGACGAATCTTTTGATGTATAACACTATTATAAAAGGACAACTAATGGGTAAGTACTAATGTGTTTTCTATGTGGTTAGGTTAGGTTAGGTTAGGTTAGGTTAGGTTAGGTTAGGTTAGGTTAGTTTAGCTTTTTTTCGATTTTGGGTGGTCGGATCGAGACGGGAGTGGTGTCAGAGGATAGGGCTCGACGAGCGCTATACAGGAATGAAGGAAAATTGAAAATAGGGCGTAGTCGGAAAAAGAAAATCGGAAAATAGATGTTTTTTAGGAGTTTTAGGTGAAAATTAGGAAAATTTAAGGACGAATTTTCAAAAGATGTTTAGAGACAGGTGCGCGAAGTAATTACGCGTCTTTTGGTACCGCACAGTGGTAGGTAAATTTGAAATCTAATAATAAACTATTGCAATATCGTGTAATTTTTTAAAGAAAATTAAATTTAATGTAAATTTTGAAAAATTTTAGGTGAAATTAAAAACAAATTGGACAGTCGGATAGAGCACTTCAAGACGAATCTTTTGATGTATAACACTATTATAAAAGGACAACTAATGGGTAAGTACTAATGTGTTTTCTATGTGGTTAGGTTAGGTTAGGTTAGGTTAGGTTAGGTTAGGTTAGGTTAGGTTAGTTTAGCTTTTTTTCGATTTTGGGTGGTCGGATCGAGACGGGAGTGGTGTCAGAGGATAGGGCTCGACGAGCGCTATACAGGAATGAAGGAAAATTGAAAATAGGGCGTAGTCGGAAAAAGAAAATCGGAAAATAGATGTTTTTTAGGAGTTTTAGGTGAAAATTAGGAAAATTTAAGGACGAATTTTCAAAAGATGTTTAGAGACAGGTGCGCGAAGTAATTACGCGTCTTTTGGTACCGCACAGTGGTAGGTAAATTTGAAATCTAATAATAAACTATTGCAATATCGTGTAATTTTTTAAAGAAAATTAAATTTAATGTAAATTTTGAAAAATTTTAGATGAAATTAAAAACAAATTGGACAGTCGGATAGAGCACTTCAAGACGAATCTTTTGATGTATAACACTATTATAAAAGGACAACTAATGGGTAAGTACTAATGTGTTTTCTATGTGGTTAGGTTAGGTTAGGTTAGGTTAGGTTAGGTTAGGTTAGGTTAGTTTAGCTTTTTTTCGATTTTGGGTGGTCGGATCGAGACGGGAGTGGTGTCAGAGGATAGGGCTCGACGAGCGCTATACAGGAATGAAGGAAAATTGAAAATAGGGCGTAGTCGGAAAAAGAAAATCGGAAAATAGATGTTTTTTAGGAGTTTTAGGTGAAAATTAGGAAAATTTAAGGACGAATTTTCAAAAGATGTTTAGAGACAGGTGCGCGAAGTAATTACGCGTCTTTTGGTACCGCACAGTGGTAGGTAAATTTGAAATCTAATAATAAACTATTGCAATATCGTGTAATTTTTTAAAGAAAATTAAATTTAATGTAAATTTTGAAAAATTTTAGGTGAAATTAAAAACAAATTGGACAGTCGGATAGAGCACTTCAAGACGAATCTTTTGATGTATAACACTATTATAAAAGGACAACTAATGGGTAAGTACTAATGTGTTTTCTATGTGGTTAGGTTAGGTTAGGTTAGGTTAGGTTAGGTTAGGTTAGGTTAGTTTAGCTTTTTTTCGATTTTGGGTGGTCGGATCGAGACGGGAGTGGTGTCAGAGGATAGGGCTCGACGAGCGCTATACAGGAATGAAGGAAAATTGAAAATAGGGCGTAGTCGGAAAAAGAAAATCGGAAAATAGATGTTTTTTAGGAGTTTTAGGTGAAAATTAGGAAAATTTAAGGACGAATTTTCAAAAGATGTTTAGAGACAGGTGCGCGAAGTAATTACGCGTCTTTTGGTACCGCACAGTGGTAGGTAAATTTGAAATCTAATAATAAACTATTGCAATATCGTGTAATTTTTTAAAGAAAATTAAATTTAATGTAAATTTTGAAAAATTTTAGGTGAAATTAAAAACAAATTGGACAGTCGGATAGAGCACTTCAAGACGAATCTTTTGATGTATAACACTATTATAAAAGGACAACTAATGGGTAAGTACTAATGTGTTTTCTATGTGGTTAGGTTAGGTTAGGTTAGGTTAGGTTAGGTTAGGTTAGGTTAGTTTAGCTTTTTTTCGATTTTGGGTGGTCGGATCGAGACGGGAGTGGTGTCAGAGGATAGGGCTCGACGAGCGCTATACAGGAATGAAGGAAAATTGAAAATAGGGCGTAGTCGGAAAAAGAAAATCGGAAAATAGATGTTTTTTAGGAGTTTTAGGTGAAAATTAGGAAAATTTAAGGACGAATTTTCAAAAGATGTTTAGAGACAGGTGCGCGAAGTAATTACGCGTCTTTTGGTACCGCACAGTGGTAGGTAAATTTGAAATCTAATAATAAACTATTGCAATATCGTGTAATTTTTTAAAGAAAATTAAATTTAATGTAAATTTTGAAAAATTTTAGGTGAAATTAAAAACAAATTGGACAGTCGGATAGAGCACTTCAAGACGAATCTTTTGATGTATAACACTATTATAAAAGGACAACTAATGGGTAAGTACTAATGTGTTTTCTATGTGGTTAGGTTAGGTTAGGTTAGGTTAGGTTAGGTTAGGTTAGGTTAGTTTAGCTTTTTTTCGATTTTGGGTGGTCGGATCGAGACGGGAGTGGTGTCAGAGGATAGGGCTCGACGAGCGCTATACAGGAATGAAGGAAAATTGAAAATAGGGCGTAGTCGGAAAAAGAAAATCGGAAAATAGATGTTTTTTAGGAGTTTTAGGTGAAAATTAGGAAAATTTAAGGACGAATTTTCAAAAGATGTTTAGAGACAGGTGCGCGAAGTAATTACGCGTCTTTTGGTACCGCACAGTGGTAGGTAAATTTGAAATCTAATAATAAACTATTGCAATATCGTGTAATTTTTTAAAGAAAATTAAATTTAATGTAAATTTTGAAAAATTTTAGGTGAAATTAAAAACAAATTGGACAGTCGGATAGAGCACTTCAAGACGAATCTTTTGATGTATAACACTATTATAAAAGGACAACTAATGGGTAAGTACTAATGTGTTTTCTATGTGGTTAGGTTAGGTTAGGTTAGGTTAGGTTAGGTTAGGTTAGGTTAGTTTAGCTTTTTTTCGATTTTGGGTGGTCGGATCGAGACGGGAGTGGTGTCAGAGGATAGGGCTCGACGAGCGCTATACAGGAATGAAGGAAAATTGAAAATAGGGCGTAGTCGGAAAAAGAAAATCGGAAAATAGATGTTTTTTAGGAGTTTTAGGTGAAAATTAGGAAAATTTAAGGACGAATTTTCAAAAGATGTTTAGAGACAGGTGCGCGAAGTAATTACGCGTCTTTTGGTACCGCACAGTGGTAGGTAAATTTGAAATCTAATAATAAACTATTGCAATATCGTGTAATTTTTTAAAGAAAATTAAATTTAATGTAAATTTTGAAAAATTTTAGGTGAAATTAAAAACAAATTGGACAGTCGGATAGAGCACTTCAAGACGAATCTTTTGATGTATAACACTATTATAAAAGGACAACTAATGGGTAAGTACTAATGTGTTTTCTATGTGGTTAGGTTAGGTTAGGTTAGGTTAGGTTAGGTTAGGTTAGGTTAGTTTAGCTTTTTTTCGATTTTGGGTGGTCGGATCGAGACGGGAGTGGTGTCAGAGGATAGGGCTCGACGAGCGCTATACAGGAATGAAGGAAAATTGAAAATAGGGCGTAGTCGGAAAAAGAAAATCGGAAAATAGATGTTTTTTAGGAGTTTTAGGTGAAAATTAGGAAAATTTAAGGACGAATTTTCAAAAGATGTTTAGAGACAGGTGCGCGAAGTAATTACGCGTCTTTTGGTACCGCACAGTGGTAGGTAAATTTGAAATCTAATAATAAACTATTGCAATATCGTGTAATTTTTTAAAGAAAATTAAATTTAATGTAAATTTTGAAAAATTTTAGGTGAAATTAAAAACAAATTGGACAGTCGGATAGAGCACTTCAAGACGAATCTTTTGATGTATAACACTATTATAAAAGGACAACTAATGGGTAAGTACTAATGTGTTTTCTATGTGGTTAGGTTAGGTTAGGTTAGGTTAGGTTAGGTTAGGTTAGGTTAGTTTAGCTTTTTTTCGATTTTGGGTGGTCGGATCGAGACGGGAGTGGTGTCAGAGGATAGGGCTCGACGAGCGCTATACAGGAATGAAGGAAAATTGAAAATAGGGCGTAGTCGGAAAAAGAAAATCGGAAAATAGATGTTTTTTAGGAGTTTTAGGTGAAAATTAGGAAAATTTAAGGACGAATTTTCAAAAGATGTTTAGAGACAGGTGCGCGAAGTAATTACGCGTCTTTTGGTACCGCACAGTGGTAGGTAAATTTGAAATCTAATAATAAACTATTGCAATATCGTGTAATTTTTTAAAGAAAATTAAATTTAATGTAAATTTTGAAAAATTTTAGGTGAAATTAAAAACAAATTGGACAGTCGGATAGAGCACTTCAAGACGAATCTTTTGATGTATAACACTATTATAAAAGGACAACTAATGGGTAAGTACTAATGTGTTTTCTATGTGGTTAGGTTAGGTTAGGTTAGGTTAGGTTAGGTTAGGTTAGGTTAGTTTAGCTTTTTTTCGATTTTGGGTGGTCGGATCGAGACGGGAGTGGTGTCAGAGGATAGGGCTCGACGAGCGCTATACAGGAATGAAGGAAAATTGAAAATAGGGCGTAGTCGGAAAAAGAAAATCGGAAAATAGATGTTTTTTAGGAGTTTTAGGTGAAAATTAGGAAAATTTAAGGACGAATTTTCAAAAGATGTTTAGAGACAGGTGCGCGAAGTAATTACGCGTCTTTTGGTACCGCACAGTGGTAGGTAAATTTGAAATCTAATAATAAACTATTGCAATATCGTGTAATTTTTTAAAGAAAATTAAATTTAATGTAAATTTTGAAAAATTTTAGGTGAAATTAAAAACAAATTGGACAGTCGGATAGAGCACTTCAAGACGAATCTTTTGATGTATAACACTATTATAAAAGGACAACTAATGGGTAAGTACTAATGTGTTTTCTATGTGGTTAGGTTAGGTTAGGTTAGGTTAGGTTAGGTTAGGTTAGGTTAGTTTAGCTTTTTTTCGATTTTGGGTGGTCGGATCGAGACGGGAGTGGTGTCAGAGGATAGGGCTCGACGAGCGCTATACAGGAATGAAGGAAAATTGAAAATAGGGCGTAGTCGGAAAAAGAAAATCGGAAAATAGATGTTTTTTAGGAGTTTTAGGTGAAAATTAGGAAAATTTAAGGACGAATTTTCAAAAGATGTTTAGAGACAGGTGCGCGAAGTAATTACGCGTCTTTTGGTACCGCACAGTGGTAGGTAAATTTGAAATCTAATAATAAACTATTGCAATATCGTGTAATTTTTTAAAGAAAATTAAATTTAATGTAAATTTTGAAAAATTTTAGGTGAAATTAAAAACAAATTGGACAGTCGGATAGAGCACTTCAAGACGAATCTTTTGATGTATAACACTATTATAAAAGGACAACTAATGGGTAAGTACTAATGTGTTTTCTATGTGGTTAGGTTAGGTTAGGTTAGGTTAGGTTAGGTTAGGTTAGGTTAGTTTAGCTTTTTTTCGATTTTGGGTGGTCGGATCGAGACGGGAGTGGTGTCAGAGGATAGGGCTCGACGAGCGCTATACAGGAATGAAGGAAAATTGAAAATAGGGCGTAGTCGGAAAAAGAAAATCGGAAAATAGATGTTTTTTAGGAGTTTTAGGTGAAAATTAGGAAAATTTAAGGACGAATTTTCAAAAGATGTTTAGAGACAGGTGCGCGAAGTAATTACGCGTCTTTTGGTACCGCACAGTGGTAGGTAAATTTGAAATCTAATAATAAACTATTGCAATATCGTGTAATTTTTTAAAGAAAATTAAATTTAATGTAAATTTTGAAAAATTTTAGGTGAAATTAAAAACAAATTGGACAGTCGGATAGAGCACTTCAAGACGAATCTTTTGATGTATAACACTATTATAAAAGGACAACTAATGGGTAAGTACTAATGTGTTTTCTATGTGGTTAGGTTAGGTTAGGTTAGGTTAGGTTAGGTTAGGTTAGGTTAGGTTAGGTTAGTTTAGCTTTTTTTCGATTTTGGGTGGTCGGATCGAGACGGGAGTGGTGTCAGAGGATAGGGCTCGACGAGCGCTATACAGGAATGAAGGAAAATTGAAAATAGGGCGTAGTCGGAAAAAGAAAATCGGAAAATAGATGTTTTTTAGGAGTTTTAGGTGAAAATTAGGAAAATTTAAGGACGAATTTTCAAAAGATGTTTAGAGACAGGTGCGCGAAGTAATTACGCGTCTTTTGGTACCGCACAGTGGTAGGTAAATTTGAAATCTAATAATAAACTATTGCAATATCGTGTAATTTTTTAAAGAAAATTAAATTTAATGTAAATTTTGAAAAATTTTAGGTGAAATTAAAAACAAATTGGACAGTCGGATAGAGCACTTCAAGACGAATCTTTTGATGTATAACACTATTATAAAAGGACAACTAATGGGTAAGTACTAATGTGTTTTCTATGTGGTTAGGTTAGGTTAGGTTAGGTTAGGTTAGGTTAGGTTAGGTTAGTTTAGCTTTTTTTCGATTTTGGGTGGTCGGATCGAGACGGGAGTGGTGTCAGAGGATAGGGCTCGACGAGCGCTATACAGGAATGAAGGAAAATTGAAAATAGGGCGTAGTCGGAAAAAGAAAATCGGAAAATAGATGTTTTTTAGGAGTTTTAGGTGAAAATTAGGAAAATTTAAGGACGAATTTTCAAAAGATGTTTAGAGACAGGTGCGCGAAGTAATTACGCGTCTTTTGGTACCGCACAGTGGTAGGTAAATTTGAAATCTAATAATAAACTATTGCAATATCGTGTAATTTTTTAAAGAAAATTAAATTTAATGTAAATTTTGAAAAATTTTAGGTGAAATTAAAAACAAATTGGACAGTCGGATAGAGCACTTCAAGACGAATCTTTTGATGTATAACACTATTATAAAAGGACAACTAATGGGTAAGTACTAATGTGTTTTCTATGTGGTTAGGTTAGGTTAGGTTAGGTTAGGTTAGGTTAGGTTAGGTTAGTTTAGCTTTTTTTCGATTTTGGGTGGTCGGATCGAGACGGGAGTGGTGTCAGAGGATAGGGCTCGACGAGCGCTATACAGGAATGAAGGAAAATTGAAAATAGGGCGTAGTCGGAAAAAGAAAATCGGAAAATAGATGTTTTTTAGGAGTTTTAGGTGAAAATTAGGAAAATTTAAGGACGAATTTTCAAAAGATGTTTAGAGACAGGTGCGCGAAGTAATTACGCGTCTTTTGGTACCGCACAGTGGTAGGTAAATTTGAAATCTAATAATAAACTATTGCAATATCGTGTAATTTTTTAAAGAAAATTAAATTTAATGTAAATTTTGAAAAATTTTAGGTGAAATTAAAAACAAATTGGACAGTCGGATAGAGCACTTCAAGACGAATCTTTTGATGTATAACACTATTATAAAAGGACAACTAATGGGTAAGTACTAATGTGTTTTCTATGTGGTTAGGTTAGGTTAGGTTAGGTTAGGTTAGGTTAGGTTAGGTTAGTTTAGCTTTTTTTCGATTTTGGGTGGTCGGATCGAGACGGGAGTGGTGTCAGAGGATAGGGCTCGACGAGCGCTATACAGGAATGAAGGAAAATTGAAAATAGGGCGTAGTCGGAAAAAGAAAATCGGAAAATAGATGTTTTTTAGGAGTTTTAGGTGAAAATTAGGAAAATTTAAGGACGAATTTTCAAAAGATGTTTAGAGACAGGTGCGCGAAGTAATTACGCGTCTTTTGGTACCGCACAGTGGTAGGTAAATTTGAAATCTAATAATAAACTATTGCAATATCGTGTAATTTTTTAAAGAAAATTAAATTTAATGTAAATTTTGAAAAATTTTAGGTGAAATTAAAAACAAATTGGACAGTCGGATAGAGCACTTCAAGACGAATCTTTTGATGTATAACACTATTATAAAAGGACAACTAATGGGTAAGTACTAATGTGTTTTCTATGTGGTTAGGTTAGGTTAGGTTAGGTTAGGTTAGGTTAGGTTAGGTTAGTTTAGCTTTTTTTCGATTTTGGGTGGTCGGATCGAGACGGGAGTGGTGTCAGAGGATAGGGCTCGACGAGCGCTATACAGGAATGAAGGAAAATTGAAAATAGGGCGTAGTCGGAAAAAGAAAATCGGAAAATAGATGTTTTTTAGGAGTTTTAGGTGAAAATTAGGAAAATTTAAGGACGAATTTTCAAAAGATGTTTAGAGACAGGTGCGCGAAGTAATTACGCGTCTTTTGGTACCGCACAGTGGTAGGTAAATTTGAAATCTAATAATAAACTATTGCAATATCGTGTAATTTTTTAAAGAAAATTAAATTTAATGTAAATTTTGAAAAATTTTAGGTGAAATTAAAAACAAATTGGACAGTCGGATAGAGCACTTCAAGACGAATCTTTTGATGTATAACACTATTATAAAAGGACAACTAATGGGTAAGTACTAATGTGTTTTCTATGTGGTTAGGTTAGGTTAGGTTAGGTTAGGTTAGGTTAGGTTAGGTTAGTTTAGCTTTTTTTCGATTTTGGGTGGTCGGATCGAGACGGGAGTGGTGTCAGAGGATAGGGCTCGACGAGCGCTATACAGGAATGAAGGAAAATTGAAAATAGGGCGTAGTCGGAAAAAGAAAATCGGAAAATAGATGTTTTTTAGGAGTTTTAGGTGAAAATTAGGAAAATTTAAGGACGAATTTTCAAAAGATGTTTAGAGACAGGTGCGCGAAGTAATTACGCGTCTTTTGGTACCGCACAGTGGTAGGTAAATTTGAAATCTAATAATAAACTATTGCAATATCGTGTAATTTTTTAAAGAAAATTAAATTTAATGTAAATTTTGAAAAATTTTAGGTGAAATTAAAAACAAATTGGACAGTCGGATAGAGCACTTCAAGACGAATCTTTTGATGTATAACACTATTATAAAAGGACAACTAATGGGTAAGTACTAATGTGTTTTCTATGTGGTTAGGTTAGGTTAGGTTAGGTTAGGTTAGGTTAGGTTAGGTTAGTTTAGCTTTTTTTCGATTTTGGGTGGTCGGATCGAGACGGGAGTGGTGTCAGAGGATAGGGCTCGACGAGCGCTATACAGGAATGAAGGAAAATTGAAAATAGGGCGTAGTCGGAAAAAGAAAATCGGAAAATAGATGTTTTTTAGGAGTTTTAGGTGAAAATTAGGAAAATTTAAGGACGAATTTTCAAAAGATGTTTAGAGACAGGTGCGCGAAGTAATTACGCGTCTTTTGGTACCGCACAGTGGTAGGTAAATTTGAAATCTAATAATAAACTATTGCAATATCGTGTAATTTTTTAAAGAAAATTAAATTTAATGTAAATTTTGAAAAATTTTAGGTGAAATTAAAAACAAATTGGACAGTCGGATAGAGCACTTCAAGACGAATCTTTTGATGTATAACACTATTATAAAAGGACAACTAATGGGTAAGTACTAATGTGTTTTCTATGTGGTTAGGTTAGGTTAGGTTAGGTTAGGTTAGGTTAGGTTAGGTTAGTTTAGCTTTTTTTCGATTTTGGGTGGTCGGATCGAGACGGGAGTGGTGTCAGAGGATAGGGCTCGACGAGCGCTATACAGGAATGAAGGAAAATTGAAAATAGGGCGTAGTCGGAAAAAGAAAATCGGAAAATAGATGTTTTTTAGGAGTTTTAGGTGAAAATTAGGAAAATTTAAGGACGAATTTTCAAAAGATGTTTAGAGACAGGTGCGCGAAGTAATTACGCGTCTTTTGGTACCGCACAGTGGTAGGTAAATTTGAAATCTAATAATAAACTATTGCAATATCGTGTAATTTTTTAAAGAAAATTAAATTTAATGTAAATTTTGAAAAATTTTAGGTGAAATTAAAAACAAATTGGACAGTCGGATAGAGCACTTCAAGACGAATCTTTTGATGTATAACACTATTATAAAAGGACAACTAATGGGTAAGTACTAATGTGTTTTCTATGTGGTTAGGTTAGGTTAGGTTAGGTTAGGTTAGGTTAGGTTAGGTTAGTTTAGCTTTTTTTCGATTTTGGGTGGTCGGATCGAGACGGGAGTGGTGTCAGAGGATAGGGCTCGACGAGCGCTATACAGGAATGAAGGAAAATTGAAAATAGGGCGTAGTCGGAAAAAGAAAATCGGAAAATAGATGTTTTTTAGGAGTTTTAGGTGAAAATTAGGAAAATTTAAGGACGAATTTTCAAAAGATGTTTAGAGACAGGTGCGCGAAGTAATTACGCGTCTTTTGGTACCGCACAGTGGTAGGTAAATTTGAAATCTAATAATAAACTATTGCAATATCGTGTAATTTTTTAAAGAAAATTAAATTTAATGTAAATTTTGAAAAATTTTAGGTGAAATTAAAAACAAATTGGACAGTCGGATAGAGCACTTCAAGACGAATCTTTTGATGTATAACACTATTATAAAAGGACAACTAATGGGTAAGTACTAATGTGTTTTCTATGTGGTTAGGTTAGGTTAGGTTAGGTTAGGTTAGGTTAGGTTAGGTTAGTTTAGCTTTTTTTCGATTTTGGGTGGTCGGATCGAGACGGGAGTGGTGTCAGAGGATAGGGCTCGACGAGCGCTATACAGGAATGAAGGAAAATTGAAAATAGGGCGTAGTCGGAAAAAGAAAATCGGAAAATAGATGTTTTTTAGGAGTTTTAGGTGAAAATTAGGAAAATTTAAGGACGAATTTTCAAAAGATGTTTAGAGACAGGTGCGCGAAGTAATTACGCGTCTTTTGGTACCGCACAGTGGTAGGTAAATTTGAAATCTAATAATAAACTATTGCAATATCGTGTAATTTTTTAAAGAAAATTAAATTTAATGTAAATTTTGAAAAATTTTAGGTGAAATTAAAAACAAATTGGACAGTCGGATAGAGCACTTCAAGACGAATCTTTTGATGTATAACACTATTATAAAAGGACAACTAATGGGTAAGTACTAATGTGTTTTCTATGTGGTTAGGTTAGGTTAGGTTAGGTTAGGTTAGGTTAGGTTAGGTTAGTTTAGCTTTTTTTCGATTTTGGGTGGTCGGATCGAGACGGGAGTGGTGTCAGAGGATAGGGCTCGACGAGCGCTATACAGGAATGAAGGAAAATTGAAAATAGGGCGTAGTCGGAAAAAGAAAATCGGAAAATAGATGTTTTTTAGGAGTTTTAGGTGAAAATTAGGAAAATTTAAGGACGAATTTTCAAAAGATGTTTAGAGACAGGTGCGCGAAGTAATTACGCGTCTTTTGGTACCGCACAGTGGTAGGTAAATTTGAAATCTAATAATAAACTATTGCAATATCGTGTAATTTTTTAAAGAAAATTAAATTTAATGTAAATTTTGAAAAATTTTAGGTGAAATTAAAAACAAATTGGACAGTCGGATAGAGCACTTCAAGACGAATCTTTTGATGTATAACACTATTATAAAAGGACAACTAATGGGTAAGTACTAATGTGTTTTCTATGTGGTTAGGTTAGGTTAGGTTAGGTTAGGTTAGGTTAGGTTAGGTTAGTTTAGCTTTTTTTCGATTTTGGGTGGTCGGATCGAGACGGGAGTGGTGTCAGAGGATAGGGCTCGACGAGCGCTATACAGGAATGAAGGAAAATTGAAAATAGGGCGTAGTCGGAAAAAGAAAATCGGAAAATAGATGTTTTTTAGGAGTTTTAGGTGAAAATTAGGAAAATTTAAGGACGAATTTTCAAAAGATGTTTAGAGACAGGTGCGCGAAGTAATTACGCGTCTTTTGGTACCGCACAGTGGTAGGTAAATTTGAAATCTAATAATAAACTATTGCAATATCGTGTAATAAATTTAATGTAAATTTTGAAAAATTTTAGGTGAAATTAAAAACAAATTGGACAGTCGGATAGAGCACTTCAAGACGAATCTTTTGATGTATAACACTATTATAAAAGGACAACTAATGGGTAAGTACTAATGTGTTTTCTATGTGGTTAGGTTAGGTTAGGTTAGGTTAGGTTAGGTTAGGTTAGGTTAGTTTAGCTTTTTTTCGATTTTGGGTGGTCGGATCGAGACGGGAGTGGTGTCAGAGGATAGGGCTCGACGAGCGCTATACAGGAATGAAGGAAAATTGAAAATAGGGCGTAGTCGGAAAAAGAAAATCGGAAAATAGATGTTTTTTAGGAGTTTTAGGTGAAAATTAGGAAAATTTAAGGACGAATTTTCAAAAGATGTTTAGAGACAGGTGCGCGAAGTAATTACGCGTCTTTTGGTACCGCACAGTGGTAGGTAAATTTGAAATCTAATAATAAACTATTGCAATATCGTGTAATTTTTTAAAGAAAATTAAATTTAATGTAAATTTTGAAAAATTTTAGGTGAAATTAAAAACAAATTGGACAGTCGGATAGAGCACTTCAAGACGAATCTTTTGATGTATAACACTATTATAAAAGGACAACTAATGGGTAAGTACTAATGTGTTTTCTATGTGGTTAGGTTAGGTTAGGTTAGGTTAGGTTAGGTTAGGTTAGGTTAGTTTAGCTTTTTTTCGATTTTGGGTGGTCGGATCGAGACGGGAGTGGTGTCAGAGGATAGGGCTCGACGAGCGCTATACAGGAATGAAGGAAAATTGAAAATAGGGCGTAGTCGGAAAAAGAAAATCGGAAAATAGATGTTTTTTAGGAGTTTTAGGTGAAAATTAGGAAAATTTAAGGACGAATTTTCAAAAGATGTTTAGAGACAGGTGCGCGAAGTAATTACGCGTCTTTTGGTACCGCACAGTGGTAGGTAAATTTGAAATCTAATAATAAACTATTGCAATATCGTGTAATTTTTTAAAGAAAATTAAATTTAATGTAAATTTTGAAAAATTTTAGGTGAAATTAAAAACAAATTGGACAGTCGGATAGAGCACTTCAAGACGAATCTTTTGATGTATAACACTATTATAAAAGGACAACTAATGGGTAAGTACTAATGTGTTTTCTATGTGGTTAGGTTAGGTTAGGTTAGGTTAGGTTAGGTTAGGTTAGGTTAGTTTAGCTTTTTTTCGATTTTGGGTGGTCGGATCGAGACGGGAGTGGTGTCAGAGGATAGGGCTCGACGAGCGCTATACAGGAATGAAGGAAAATTGAAAATAGGGCGTAGTCGGAAAAAGAAAATCGGAAAATAGATGTTTTTTAGGAGTTTTAGGTGAAAATTAGGAAAATTTAAGGACGAATTTTCAAAAGATGTTTAGAGACAGGTGCGCGAAGTAATTACGCGTCTTTTGGTACCGCACAGTGGTAGGTAAATTTGAAATCTAATAATAAACTATTGCAATATCGTGTAATTTTTTAAAGAAAATTAAATTTAATGTAAATTTTGAAAAATTTTAGGTGAAATTAAAAACAAATTGGACAGTCGGATAGAACACTTCAAGACGAATCTTTTGATGTATAACACTATTATAAAAGGACAACTAATGGGTAAGTACTAATGTGTTTTCTATGTGGTTAGGTTAGGTTAGGTTAGGTTAGGTTAGGTTAGGTTAGGTTAGTTTAGCTTTTTTTCGATTTTGGGTGGTCGGATCGAGACGGGAGTGGTGTCAGAGGATAGGGCTCGACGAGCGCTATACAGGAATGAAGGAAAATTGAAAATAGGGCGTAGTCGGAAAAAGAAAATCGGAAAATAGATGTTTTTTAGGAGTTTTAGGTGAAAATTAGGAAAATTTAAGGACGAATTTTCAAAAGATGTTTAGAGACAGGTGCGCGAAGTAATTACGCGTCTTTTGGTACCGCACAGTGGTAGGTAAATTTGAAATCTAATAATAAACTATTGCAATATCGTGTAATTTTTTAAAGAAAATTAAATTTAATGTAAATTTTGAAAAATTTTAGGTGAAATTAAAAACAAATTGGACAGTCGGATAGAGCACTTCAAGACGAATCTTTTGATATATAACACTATTATAAAAGGACAACTAATGGGTAAGTACTAATGTGTTTTCTATGTGGTTAGGTTAGGTTAGGTTAGGTTAGGTTAGGTTAGGTTAGGTTAGTTTAGCTTTTTTTCGATTTTGGGTGGTCGGATCGAGACGGGAGTGGTGTCAGAGGATAGGGCTCGACGAGCGCTATACAGGAATGAAGGAAAATTGAAAATAGGGCGTAGTCGGAAAAAGAAAATCGGAAAATAGATGTTTTTTAGGAGTTTTAGGTGAAAATTAGGAAAATTTAAGGACGAATTTTCAAAAGATGTTTAGAGACAGGTGCGCGAAGTAATTACGCGTCTTTTGGTACCGCACAGTGGTAGGTAAATTTGAAATCTAATAATAAACTATTGCAATATCGTGTAATTTTTTAAAGAAAATTAAATTTAATGTAAATTTTGAAAAATTTTAGGTGAAATTAAAAACAAATTGGACAGTCGGATAGAGCACTTCAAGACGAATCTTTTGATGTATAACACTATTATAAAAGGACAACTAATGGGTAAGTACTAATGTGTTTTCTATGTGGTTAGGTTAGGTTAGGTTAGGTTAGGTTAGGTTAGGTTAGGTTAGTTTAGCTTTTTTTCGATTTTGGGTGGTCGGATCGAGACGGGAGTGGTGTCAGAGGATAGGGCTCGACGAGCGCTATACAGGAATGAAGGAAAATTGAAAATAGGGCGTAGTCGGAAAAAGAAAATCGGAAAATAGATGTTTTTTAGGAGTTTTAGGTGAAAATTAGGAAAATTTAAGGACGAATTTTCAAAAGATGTTTAGAGACAGGTGCGCGAAGTAATTACGCGTCTTTTGGTACCGCACAGTGGTAGGTAAATTTGAAATCTAATAATAAACTATTGCAATATCGTGTAATTTTTTAAAGAAAATTAAATTTAATGTAAATTTTGAAAAATTTTAGGTGAAATTAAAAACAAATTGGACAGTCGGATAGAGCACTTCAAGACGAATCTTTTGATGTATAACACTATTATAAAAGGACAACTAATGGGTAAGTACTAATGTGTTTTCTATGTGGTTAGGTTAGGTTAGGTTAGGTTAGGTTAGGTTAGGTTAGGTTAGTTTAGCTTTTTTTCGATTTTGGGTGGTCGGATCGAGACGGGAGTGGTGTCAGAGGATAGGGCTCGACGAGCGCTATACAGGAATGAAGGAAAATTGAAAATAGGGCGTAGTCGGAAAAAGAAAATCGGAAAATAGATGTTTTTTAGGAGTTTTAGGTGAAAATTAGGAAAATTTAAGGACGAATTTTCAAAAGATGTTTAGAGACAGGTGCGCGAAGTAATTACGCGTCTTTTGGTACCGCACAGTGGTAGGTAAATTTGAAATCTAATAATAAACTATTGCAATATCGTGTAATTTTTTAAAGAAAATTAAATTTAATGTAAATTTTGAAAAATTTTAGGTGAAATTAAAAACAAATTGGACAGTCGGATAGAGCACTTCAAGACGAATCTTTTGATGTATAACACTATTATAAAAGGACAACTAATGGGTAAGTACTAATGTGTTTTCTATGTGGTTAGGTTAGGTTAGGTTAGGTTAGGTTAGGTTAGGTTAGGTTAGTTTAGCTTTTTTTCGATTTTGGGTGGTCGGATCGAGACGGGAGTGGTGTCAGAGGATAGGGCTCGACGAGCGCTATACAGGAATGAAGGAAAATTGAAAATAGGGCGTAGTCGGAAAAAGAAAATCGGAAAATAGATGTTTTTTAGGAGTTTTAGGTGAAAATTAGGAAAATTTAAGGACGAATTTTCAAAAGATGTTTAGAGACAGGTGCGCGAAGTAATTACGCGTCTTTTGGTACCGCACAGTGGTAGGTAAATTTGAAATCTAATAATAAACTATTGCAATATCGTGTAATTTTTTAAAGAAAATTAAATTTAATGTAAATTTTGAAAAATTTTAGGTGAAATTAAAAACAAATTGGACAGTCGGATAGAGCACTTCAAGACGAATCTTTTGATGTATAACACTATTATAAAAGGACAACTAATGGGTAAGTACTAATGTGTTTTCTATGTGGTTAGGTTAGGTTAGGTTAGGTTAGGTTAGGTTAGGTTAGGTTAGTTTAGCTTTTTTTCGATTTTGGGTGGTCGGATCGAGACGGGAGTGGTGTCAGAGGATAGGGCTCGACGAGCGCTATACAGGAATGAAGGAAAATTGAAAATAGGGCGTAGTCGGAAAAAGAAAATCGGAAAATAGATGTTTTTTAGGAGTTTTAGGTGAAAATTAGGAAAATTTAAGGACGAATTTTCAAAAGATGTTTAGAGACAGGTGCGCGAAGTAATTACGCGTCTTTTGGTACCGCACAGTGGTAGGTAAATTTGAAATCTAATAATAAACTATTGCAATATCGTGTAATTTTTTAAAGAAAATTAAATTTAATGTAAATTTTGAAAAATTTTAGGTGAAATTAAAAACAAATTGGACAGTCGGATAGAGCACTTCAAGACGAATCTTTTGATGTATAACACTATTATAAAAGGACAACTAATGGGTAAGTACTAATGTGTTTTCTATGTGGTTAGGTTAGGTTAGGTTAGGTTAGGTTAGGTTAGGTTAGGTTAGTTTAGCTTTTTTTCGATTTTGGGTGGTCGGATCGAGACGGGAGTGGTGTCAGAGGATAGGGCTCGACGAGCGCTATACAGGAATGAAGGAAAATTGAAAATAGGGCGTAGTCGGAAAAAGAAAATCGGAAAATAGATGTTTTTTAGGAGTTTTAGGTGAAAATTAGGAAAATTTAAGGACGAATTTTCAAAAGATGTTTAGAGACAGGTGCGCGAAGTAATTACGCGTCTTTTGGTACCGCACAGTGGTAGGTAAATTTGAAATCTAATAATAAACTATTGCAATATCGTGTAATTTTTTAAAGAAAATTAAATTTAATGTAAATTTTGAAAAATTTTAGGTGAAATTAAAAACAAATTGGACAGTCGGATAGAGCACTTCAAGACGAATCTTTTGATGTATAACACTATTATAAAAGGACAACTAATGGGTAAGTACTAATGTGTTTTCTATGTGGTTAGGTTAGGTTAGGTTAGGTTAGGTTAGGTTAGGTTAGGTTAGTTTAGCTTTTTTTCGATTTTGGGTGGTCGGATCGAGACGGGAGTGGTGTCAGAGGATAGGGCTCGACGAGCGCTATACAGGAATGAAGGAAAATTGAAAATAGGGCGTAGTCGGAAAAAGAAAATCGGAAAATAGATGTTTTTTAGGAGTTTTAGGTGAAAATTAGGAAAATTTAAGGACGAATTTTCAAAAGATGTTTAGAGACAGGTGCGCGAAGTAATTACGCGTCTTTTGGTACCGCACAGTGGTAGGTAAATTTGAAATCTAATAATAAACTATTGCAATATCGTGTAATTTTTTAAAGAAAATTAAATTTAATGTAAATTTTGAAAAATTTTAGGTGAAATTAAAAACAAATTGGACAGTCGGATAGAGCACTTCAAGACGAATCTTTTGATGTATAACACTATTATAAAAGGACAACTAATGGGTAAGTACTAATGTGTTTTCTATGTGGTTAGGTTAGGTTAGGTTAGGTTAGGTTAGGTTAGGTTAGGTTAGTTTAGCTTTTTTTCGATTTTGGGTGGTCGGATCGAGACGGGAGTGGTGTCAGAGGATAGGGCTCGACGAGCGCTATACAGGAATGAAGGAAAATTGAAAATAGGGCGTAGTCGGAAAAAGAAAATCGGAAAATAGATGTTTTTTAGGAGTTTTAGGTGAAAATTAGGAAAATTTAAGGACGAATTTTCAAAAGATGTTTAGAGACAGGTGCGCGAAGTAATTACGCGTCTTTTGGTACCGCACAGTGGTAGGTAAATTTGAAATCTAATAATAAACTATTGCAATATCGTGTAATTTTTTAAAGAAAATTAAATTTAATGTAAATTTTGAAAAATTTTAGGTGAAATTAAAAACAAATTGGACAGTCGGATAGAGCACTTCAAGACGAATCTTTTGATGTATAACACTATTATAAAAGGACAACTAATGGGTAAGTACTAATGTGTTTTCTATGTGGTTAGGTTAGGTTAGGTTAGGTTAGGTTAGGTTAGGTTAGGTTAGTTTAGCTTTTTTTCGATTTTGGGTGGTCGGATCGAGACGGGAGTGGTGTCAGAGGATAGGGCTCGACGAGCGCTATACAGGAATGAAGGAAAATTGAAAATAGGGCGTAGTCGGAAAAAGAAAATCGGAAAATAGATGTTTTTTAGGAGTTTTAGGTGAAAATTAGGAAAATTTAAGGACGAATTTTCAAAAGATGTTTAGAGACAGGTGCGCGAAGTAATTACGCGTCTTTTGGTACCGCACAGTGGTAGGTAAATTTGAAATCTAATAATAAACTATTGCAATATCGTGTAATTTTTTAAAGAAAATTAAATTTAATGTAAATTTTGAAAAATTTTAGGTGAAATTAAAAACAAATTGGACAGTCGGATAGAACACTTCAAGACGAATCTTTTGATGTATAACACTATTATAAAAGGACAACTAATGGGTAAGTACTAATGTGTTTTCTATGTGGTTAGGTTAGGTTAGGTTAGGTTAGGTTAGGTTAGGTTAGGTTAGTTTAGCTTTTTTTCGATTTTGGGTGGTCGGATCGAGACGGGAGTGGTGTCAGAGGATAGGGCTCGACGAGCGCTATACAGGAATGAAGGAAAATTGAAAATAGGGCGTAGTCGGAAAAAGAAAATCGGAAAATAGATGTTTTTTAGGAGTTTTAGGTGAAAATTAGGAAAATTTAAGGACGAATTTTCAAAAGATGTTTAGAGACAGGTGCGCGAAGTAATTACGCGTCTTTTGGTACCGCACAGTGGTAGGTAAATTTGAAATCTAATAATAAACTATTGCAATATCGTGTAATTTTTTAAAGAAAATTAAATTTAATGTAAATTTTGAAAAATTTTAGGTGAAATTAAAAACAAATTGGACAGTCGGATAGAGCACTTCAAGACGAATCTTTTGATATATAACACTATTATAAAAGGACAACTAATGGGTAAGTACTAATGTGTTTTCTATGTGGTTAGGTTAGGTTAGGTTAGGTTAGGTTAGGTTAGGTTAGGTTAGTTTAGCTTTTTTTCGATTTTGGGTGGTCGGATCGAGACGGGAGTGGTGTCAGAGGATAGGGCTCGACGAGCGCTATACAGGAATGAAGGAAAATTGAAAATAGGGCGTAGTCGGAAAAAGAAAATCGGAAAATAGATGTTTTTTAGGAGTTTTAGGTGAAAATTAGGAAAATTTAAGGACGAATTTTCAAAAGATGTTTAGAGACAGGTGCGCGAAGTAATTACGCGTCTTTTGGTACCGCACAGTGGTAGGTAAATTTGAAATCTAATAATAAACTATTGCAATATCGTGTAATTTTTTAAAGAAAATTAAATTTAATGTAAATTTTGAAAAATTTTAGGTGAAATTAAAAACAAATTGGACAGTCGGATAGAGCACTTCAAGACGAATCTTTTGATGTATAACACTATTATAAAAGGACAACTAATGGGTAAGTACTAATGTGTTTTCTATGTGGTTAGGTTAGGTTAGGTTAGGTTAGGTTAGGTTAGGTTAGGTTAGTTTAGCTTTTTTTCGATTTTGGGTGGTCGGATCGAGACGGGAGTGGTGTCAGAGGATAGGGCTCGACGAGCGCTATACAGGAATGAAGGAAAATTGAAAATAGGGCGTAGTCGGAAAAAGAAAATCGGAAAATAGATGTTTTTTAGGAGTTTTAGGTGAAAATTAGGAAAATTTAAGGACGAATTTTCAAAAGATGTTTAGAGACAGGTGCGCGAAGTAATTACGCGTCTTTTGGTACCGCACAGTGGTAGGTAAATTTGAAATCTAATAATAAACTATTGCAATATCGTGTAATTTTTTAAAGAAAATTAAATTTAATGTAAATTTTGAAAAATTTTAGGTGAAATTAAAAACAAATTGGACAGTCGGATAGAGCACTTCAAGACGAATCTTTTGATGTATAACACTATTATAAAAGGACAACTAATGGGTAAGTACTAATGTGTTTTCTATGTGGTTAGGTTAGGTTAGGTTAGGTTAGGTTAGGTTAGGTTAGGTTAGTTTAGCTTTTTTTCGATTTTGGGTGGTCGGATCGAGACGGGAGTGGTGTCAGAGGATAGGGCTCGACGAGCGCTATACAGGAATGAAGGAAAATTGAAAATAGGGCGTAGTCGGAAAAAGAAAATCGGAAAATAGATGTTTTTTAGGAGTTTTAGGTGAAAATTAGGAAAATTTAAGGACGAATTTTCAAAAGATGTTTAGAGACAGGTGCGCGAAGTAATTACGCGTCTTTTGGTACCGCACAGTGGTAGGTAAATTTGAAATCTAATAATAAACTATTGCAATATCGTGTAATTTTTTAAAGAAAATTAAATTTAATGTAAATTTTGAAAAATTTTAGGTGAAATTAAAAACAAATTGGACAGTCGGATAGAGCACTTCAAGACGAATCTTTTGATGTATAACACTATTATAAAAGGACAACTAATGGGTAAGTACTAATGTGTTTTCTATGTGGTTAGGTTAGGTTAGGTTAGGTTAGGTTAGGTTAGGTTAGGTTAGTTTAGCTTTTTTTCGATTTTGGGTGGTCGGATCGAGACGGGAGTGGTGTCAGAGGATAGGGCTCGACGAGCGCTATACAGGAATGAAGGAAAATTGAAAATAGGGCGTAGTCGGAAAAAGAAAATCGGAAAATAGATGTTTTTTAGGAGTTTTAGGTGAAAATTAGGAAAATTTAAGGACGAATTTTCAAAAGATGTTTAGAGACAGGTGCGCGAAGTAATTACGCGTCTTTTGGTACCGCACAGTGGTAGGTAAATTTGAAATCTAATAATAAACTATTGCAATATCGTGTAATTTTTTAAAGAAAATTAAATTTAATGTAAATTTTGAAAAATTTTAGGTGAAATTAAAAACAAATTGGACAGTCGGATAGAGCACTTCAAGACGAATCTTTTGATGTATAACACTATTATAAAAGGACAACTAATGGGTAAGTACTAATGTGTTTTCTATGTGGTTAGGTTAGGTTAGGTTAGGTTAGGTTAGGTTAGGTTAGGTTAGTTTAGCTTTTTTTCGATTTTGGGTGGTCGGATCGAGACGGGAGTGGTGTCAGAGGATAGGGCTCGACGAGCGCTATACAGGAATGAAGGAAAATTGAAAATAGGGCGTAGTCGGAAAAAGAAAATCGGAAAATAGATGTTTTTTAGGAGTTTTAGGTGAAAATTAGGAAAATTTAAGGACGAATTTTCAAAAGATGTTTAGAGACAGGTGCGCGAAGTAATTACGCGTCTTTTGGTACCGCACAGTGGTAGGTAAATTTGAAATCTAATAATAAACTATTGCAATATCGTGTAATTTTTTAAAGAAAATTAAATTTAATGTAAATTTTGAAAAATTTTAGGTGAAATTAAAAACAAATTGGACAGTCGGATAGAGCACTTCAAGACGAATCTTTTGATGTATAACACTATTATAAAAGGACAACTAATGGGTAAGTACTAATGTGTTTTCTATGTGGTTAGGTTAGGTTAGGTTAGGTTAGGTTAGGTTAGGTTAGGTTAGTTTAGCTTTTTTTCGATTTTGGGTGGTCGGATCGAAACGGGAGTGGTGTCAGAGGATAGGGCTCGACGAGCGCTATACAGGAATGAAGGAAAATTGAAAATAGGGCGTAGTCGGAAAAAGAAAATCGGAAAATAGATGTTTTTTAGGAGTTTTAGGTGAAAATTAGGAAAATTTAAGGACGAATTTTCAAAAGATGTTTAGAGACAGGTGCGCGAAGTAATTACGCGTCTTTTGGTACCGCACAGTGGTAGGTAAATTTGAAATCTAATAATAAACTATTGCAATATCGTGTAATTTTTTAAAGAAAATTAAATTTAATGTAAATTTTGAAAAATTTTAGGTGAAATTAAAAACAAATTGGACAGTCGGATAGAGCACTTCAAGACGAATCTTTTGATGTATAACACTATTATAAAAGGACAACTAATGGGTAAGTACTAATGTGTTTTCTATGTGGTTAGGTTAGGTTAGGTTAGGTTAGGTTAGGTTAGGTTAGGTTAGTTTAGCTTTTTTTCGATTTTGGGTGGTCGGATCGAGACGGGAGTGGTGTCAGAGGATAGGGCTCGACGAGCGCTATACAGGAATGAAGGAAAATTGAAAATAGGGCGTAGTCGGAAAAAGAAAATCGGAAAATAGATGTTTTTTAGGAGTTTTAGGTGAAAATTAGGAAAATTTAAGGACGAATTTTCAAAAGATGTTTAGAGACAGGTGCGCGAAGTAATTACGCGTCTTTTGGTACCGCACAGTGGTAGGTAAATTTGAAATCTAATAATAAACTATTGCAATATCGTGTAATTTTTTAAAGAAAATTAAATTTAATGTAAATTTTGAAAAATTTTAGGTGAAATTAAAAACAAATTGGACAGTCGGATAGAGCACTTCAAGACGAATCTTTTGATGTATAACACTATTATAAAAGGACAACTAATGGGTAAGTACTAATGTGTTTTCTATGTGGTTAGGTTAGGTTAGGTTAGGTTAGGTTAGGTTAGGTTAGGTTAGTTTAGCTTTTTTTCGATTTTGGGTGGTCGGATCGAGACGGGAGTGGTGTCAGAGGATAGGGCTCGACGAGCGCTATACAGGAATGAAGGAAAATTGAAAATAGGGCGTAGTCGGAAAAAGAAAATCGGAAAATAGATGTTTTTTAGGAGTTTTAGGTGAAAATTAGGAAAATTTAAGGACGAATTTTCAAAAGATGTTTAGAGACAGGTGCGCGAAGTAATTACGCGTCTTTTGGTACCGCACAGTGGTAGGTAAATTTGAAATCTAATAATAAACTATTGCAATATCGTGTAATTTTTTAAAGAAAATTAAATTTAATGTAAATTTTGAAAAATTTTAGGTGAAATTAAAAACAAATTGGACAGTCGGATAGAGCACTTCAAGACGAATCTTTTGATGTATAACACTATTATAAAAGGACAACTAATGGGTAAGTACTAATGTGTTTTCTATGTGGTTAGGTTAGGTTAGGTTAGGTTAGGTTAGGTTAGGTTAGGTTAGTTTAGCTTTTTTTCGATTTTGGGTGGTCGGATCGAAACGGGAGTGGTGTCAGAGGATAGGGCTCGACGAGCGCTATACAGGAATGAAGGAAAATTGAAAATAGGGCGTAGTCGGAAAAAGAAAATCGGAAAATAGATGTTTTTTAGGAGTTTTAGGTGAAAATTAGGAAAATTTAAGGACGAATTTTCAAAAGATGTTTAGAGACAGGTGCGCGAAGTAATTACGCGTCTTTTGGTACCGCACAGTGGTAGGTAAATTTGAAATCTAATAATAAACTATTGCAATATCGTGTAATTTTTTAAAGAAAATTAAATTTAATGTAAATTTTGAAAAATTTTAGGTGAAATTAAAAACAAATTGGACAGTCGGATAGAGCACTTCAAGACGAATCTTTTGATGTATAACACTATTATAAAAGGACAACTAATGGGTAAGTACTAATGTGTTTTCTATGTGGTTAGGTTAGGTTAGGTTAGGTTAGGTTAGGTTAGGTTAGGTTAGTTTAGCTTTTTTTCGATTTTGGGTGGTCGGATCGAGACGGGAGTGGTGTCAGAGGATAGGGCTCGACGAGCGCTATACAGGAATGAAGGAAAATTGAAAATAGGGCGTAGTCGGAAAAAGAAAATCGGAAAATAGATGTTTTTTAGGAGTTTTAGGTGAAAATTAGGAAAATTTAAGGACGAATTTTCAAAAGATGTTTAGAGACAGGTGCGCGAAGTAATTACGCGTCTTTTGGTACCGCACAGTGGTAGGTAAATTTGAAATCTAATAATAAACTATTGCAATATCGTGTAATTTTTTAAAGAAAATTAAATTTAATGTAAATTTTGAAAAATTTTAGGTGAAATTAAAAACAAATTGGACAGTCGGATAGAGCACTTCAAGACGAATCTTTTGATGTATAACACTATTATAAAAGGACAACTAATGGGTAAGTACTAATGTGTTTTCTATGTGGTTAGGTTAGGTTAGGTTAGGTTAGGTTAGGTTAGGTTAGGTTAGTTTAGCTTTTTTTCGATTTTGGGTGGTCGGATCGAGACGGGAGTGGTGTCAGAGGATAGGGCTCGACGAGCGCTATACAGGAATGAAGGAAAATTGAAAATAGGGCGTAGTCGGAAAAAGAAAATCGGAAAATAGATGTTTTTTAGGAGTTTTAGGTGAAAATTAGGAAAATTTAAGGACGAATTTTCAAAAGATGTTTAGAGACAGGTGCGCGAAGTAATTACGCGTCTTTTGGTACCGCACAGTGGTAGGTAAATTTGAAATCTAATAATAAACTATTGCAATATCGTGTAATTTTTTAAAGAAAATTAAATTTAATGTAAATTTTGAAAAATTTTAGGTGAAATTAAAAACAAATTGGACAGTCGGATAGAGCACTTCAAGACGAATCTTTTGATGTATAACACTATTATAAAAGGACAACTAATGGGTAAGTACTAATGTGTTTTCTATGTGGTTAGGTTAGGTTATGTTAGGTTAGGTTAGGTTAGGTTAGGTTAGTTTAGCTTTTTTTCGATTTTGGGTGGTCGGATCGAGACGGGAGTGGTGTCAGAAGATAGGGCTCGACGAGCGCTATACAGGAATGAAGGAAAATTGAAAATAGGGCGTAGTCGGAAAAAGAAAATCGGAAAATAGATGTTTTTTAGGAGTTTTAGGTGAAAATTAGGAAAATTTAAGGACGAATTTTCAAAAGATGTTTAGAGACAGGTGCGCGAAGTAATTACGCGTCTTTTGGTACCGCACAGTGGTAGGTAAATTTGAAATCTAATAATAAACTATTGCAATATCGTGTAATTTTTTAAAGAAAATTAAATTTAATGTAAATTTTGAAAAATTTTAGGTGAAATTAAAAACAAATTGGACAGTCAGATAGAGCACTTCAAGACGAATCTTTTGATGTATAACACTATTATAAAAGGACAACTAATGGGTAAGTACTAATGTGTTTTCTATGTGGTTAGGTTAGGTTAGGTTAGGTTAGGTTAGGTTAGGTTAGGTTAGTTTAGCTTTTTTTCGATTTTGGGTGGTCGGATCGAGACGGGAGTGGTGTCAGAGGATAGGGCTTGACGAGCGCTATACAGGAATGAAGGAAAATTGAAAATAGGGCGTAGTCGGAAAAAGAAAATCGGAAAATAGATGTTTTTTAGGAGTTTTAGGTGAAAATTAGGAAAATTTAAGGACGAATTTTCAAAAGATGTTTAGAGACAGGTGCGCGAAGTAATTACGCGTCTTTTGGTACCGCACAGTGGTAGGTAAATTTGAAATCTAATAATAAACTATTGCAATATCGTGTAATTTTTTAAAGAAAATTAAATTTAATGTAAATTTTGAAAAATTTTAGGTGAAATTAAAAACAAATTGGACAGTCGGATAGAGCACTTCAAGACGAATCTTTTGATGTATAACACTATTATAAAATGACAACTAATGGGTAAGTACTAATGTGTTTTCTATGTGGTTAGGTTAGGTTAGGTTAGGTTAGGTTAGGTTAGGTTAGGTTAGTTTAGCTTTTTTTCGATTTTGGGTGGTCGGATCGAGACGGGAGTGGTGTCAGAGGATAGGGCTCGACGAGCGCTATACAGGAATGAAGGAAAATTGAAAATAGGGCGTAGTCGGAAAAAGAAAATCGGAAAATAGATGTTTTTTAGGAGTTTTAGGTGAAAATTAGGAAAATTTAAGGACGAATTTTCAAAAGATGTTTAGAGACAGGTGCGCGAAGTAATTACGCGTCTTTTGGTACCGCACAGTGGTAGGTAAATTTGAAATCTAATAATAAACTATTGCAATATCGTGTAATTTTTTAAAGAAAATTAAATTTAATGTAAATTTTGAAAAATTTTAGGTGAAATTAAAAACAAATTGGACAGTCGGATAGAGCACTTCAAGACGAATCTTTTGATGTATAACACTATTATAAAAGGACAACTAATGGGTAAGTACTAATGTGTTTTCTATGTGGTTAGGTTAGGTTAGGTTAGGTTAGGTTAGGTTAGGTTAGGTTAGTTTAGCTTTTTTTCGATTTTGGGTGGTCGGATCGAGACGGGAGTGGTGTCAGAGGATAGGGCTCGACGAGCGCTATACAGGAATGAAGGAAAATTGAAAATAGGGCGTAGTCGGAAAAAGAAAATCGGAAAATAGATGTTTTTTAGGAGTTTTAGGTGAAAATTAGGAAAATTTAAGGACGAATTTTCAAAAGATGTTTAGAGACAGGTGCGCGAAGTAATTACGCGTCTTTTGGTACCGCACAGTGGTAGGTAAATTTGAAATCTAATAATAAACTATTGCAATATCGTGTAATTTTTTAAAGAAAATTAAATTTAATGTAAATTTTGAAAAATTTTAGGTGAAATTAAAAACAAATTGGACAGTCGGATAGAGCACTTCAAGACGAATCTTTTGATGTATAACACTATTATAAAAGGACAACTAATGGGTAAGTACTAATGTGTTTTCTATGTGGTTAGGTTAGGTTAGGTTAGGTTAGGTTAGGTTAGGTTAGGTTAGTTTAGCTTTTTTTCGATTTTGGGTGGTCGGATCGAGACGGGAGTGGTGTCAGAGGATAGGGCTCGACGAGCGCTATACAGGAATGAAGGAAAATTGAAAATAGGGCGTAGTCGGAAAAAGAAAATCGGAAAATAGATGTTTTTTAGGAGTTTTAGGTGAAAATTAGGAAAATTTAAGGACGAATTTTCAAAAGATGTTTAGAGACAGGTGCGCGAAGTAATTACGCGTCTTTTGGTACCGCACAGTGGTAGGTAAATTTGAAATCTAATAATAAACTATTGCAATATCGTGTAATTTTTTAAAGAAAATTAAATTTAATGTAAATTTTGAAAAATTTTAGGTGAAATTAAAAACAAATTGGACAGTCGGATAGAGCACTTCAAGACGAATCTTTTGATGTATAACACTATTATAAAAGGACAACTAATGGGTAAGTACTAATGTGTTTTCTATGTGGTTAGGTTAGGTTAGGTTAGGTTAGGTTAGGTTAGGTTAGGTTAGTTTAGCTTTTTTTCGATTTTGGGTGGTCGGATCGAGACGGGAGTGGTGTCAGAGGATAGGGCTCGACGAGCGCTATACAGGAATGAAGGAAAATTGAAAATAGGGCGTAGTCGGAAAAAGAAAATCGGAAAATAGATGTTTTTTAGGAGTTTTAGGTGAAAATTAGGAAAATTTAAGGACGAATTTTCAAAAGATGTTTAGAGACAGGTGCGCGAAGTAATTACGCGTCTTTTGGTACCGCACAGTGGTAGGTAAATTTGAAATCTAATAATAAACTATTGCAATATCGTGTAATTTTTTAAAGAAAATTAAATTTAATGTAAATTTTGAAAAATTTTAGGTGAAATTAAAAACAAATTGGACAGTCGGATAGAGCACTTCAAGACGAATCTTTTGATGTATAACACTATTATAAAAGGACAACTAATGGGTAAGTACTAATGTGTTTTCTATGTGGTTAGGTTAGGTTAGGTTAGGTTAGGCTAGGTTAGGTAAGGTTAGTTTAGCTTTTTTTCGATTTTGGGTGGTCGGATCGAGACGGGAGTGGTGTCAGAGGATAGGGCTCGACGAGCGCTATACAGGAATGAAGGAAAATTGAAAATAGGGCGTAGTCGGAAAAAGAAAATCGGAAAATAGATGTTTTTTAGGAGTTTTAGGTGAAAATTAGGAAAATTTAAGGACGAATTTTCAAAAGATGTTTAGAGACAGGTGCGCGAAGTAATTACGCGTCTTTTGGTACCGCACAGTGGTAGGTAAATTTGAAATCTAATAATAAACTATTGCAATATCGTGTAATTTTTTAAAGAAAATTAAATTTAATGTAAATTTTGAAAAATTTTAGGTGAAATTAAAAACAAATTGGACAGTCGGATAGAGCACTTCAAGACGAATCTTTTGATGTATAACACTATTATAAAAGGACAACTAATGGGTAAGTACTAATGTGTTTTCTATGTGGTTAGGTTAGGTTAGGTTAGGTTAGGTTAGGTTAGGTTAGGTTAGTTTAGCTTTTTTTCGATTTTGGGTGGTCGGATCGAGACGGGAGTGGTGTCAGAGGATAGGGCTCGACGAGCGCTATACAGGAATGAAGGAAAATTGAAAATAGGGCGTAGTCGGAAAAAGAAAATCGGAAAATAGATGTTTTTTAGGAGTTTTAGGTGAAAATTAGGAAAATTTAAGGACGAATTTTCAAAAGATGTTTAGAGACAGGTGCGCGAAGTAATTACGCGTCTTTTGGTACCGCACAGTGGTAGGTAAATTTGAAATCTAATAATAAACTATTGCAATATCGTGTAATTTTTTAAAGAAAATTAAATTTAATGTAAATTTTGAAAAATTTTAGGTGAAATTAAAAACAAATTGGACAGTCGGATAGAGCACTTCAAGACGAATCTTTTGATGTATAACACTATTATAAAAGGACAACTAATGGGTAAGTACTAATGTGTTTTCTATGTGGTTAGGTTAGGTTAGGTTAGGTTAGGTTAAGTTAGGTTAGGTTAGTTTAGCTTTTTTTCGATTTTGGGTGGTCGGATCGAGACGGGAGTGGTGTCAGAGGATAGGGCTCGACGAGCGCTATACAGGAATGAAGGAAAATTGAAAATAGGGCGTAGTCGGAAAAAGAAAATCGGAAAATAGATGTTTTTTAGGAGTTTTAGGTGAAAATTAGGAAAATTTAAGGACGAATTTTCAAAAGATGTTTAGAGACAGGTGCGCGAAGTAATTACGCGTCTTTTGGTACCGCACAGTGGTAGGTAAATTTGAAATCTAATAATAAACTATTGCAATATCGTGTAATTTTTTAAAGAAAATTAAATGTAATGTAAATTTTGAAAAATTTTAGGTGAAATTAAAAACAAATTGGACAGTCGGATAGAGCACTTCAAGACGAATCTTTTGATGTATAACACTATTATAAAAGGACAACTAATGGGTAAGTACTAATGTGTTTTCTATGTGGTTAGGTTAGGTTAGGTTAGGTTAGGTTAGGTTAGGTTAGGTTAGTTTAGCTTTTTTTCGATTTTGGGTGGTCGGATCGAGACGGGAGTGGTGTCAGAGGATAGGGCTCGACGAGCGCTATACAGGAATGAAGGAAAATTGAAAATAGGGCGTAGTCGGAAAAAGAAAATCGGAAAATAGATGTTTTTTAGGAGTTTTAGGTGAAAATTAGGAAAATTTAAGGACGAATTTTCAAAAGATGTTTAGAGACAGGTGCGCGAAGTAATTACGCGTCTTTTGGTACCGCACAGTGGTAGGTAAATTTGAAATCTAATAATAAACTATTGCAATATCCTGTAATTTTTTAAAGAAAATTAAATTTAATGTAAATTTTGAAAAATTTTAGGTGAAATTAAAAACAAATTGGACAGTCGGATAGAGCACTTCAAGACGAATCTTTTGATGTATAACACTATTATAAAAGGACAACTAATGGGTAAGTACTAATGTGTTTTCTATGTGGTTAGGTTAGGTTAGGTTAGGTTAGGTTAGGTTAGGTTAGGTTAGTTTAGCTTTTTTTCGATTTTGGGTGGTCGGATCGAGACGGGAGTGGTGTCAGAGGATAGGGCTCGACGAGCGCTATACAGGAATGAAGGAAAATTGAAAATAGGGCGTAGTCGGAAAAAGAAAATCGGAAAATAGATGTTTTTTAGGAGTTTTAGGTGAAAATTAGGAAAATTTAAGGACGAATTTTCAAAAGATGTTTAGAGACAGGTGCGCGAAGTAATTACGCGTCTTTTGGTACCGCACAGTGGTAGGTAAATTTGAAATCTAATAATAAACTATTGCAATATCGTGTAATTTTTTAAAGAAAATTAAATTTAATGTAAATTTTGAAAAATTTTAGGTGAAATTAAAAACAAATTGGACAGTCGGATAGAGCACTTCAAGACGAATCTTTTGATGTATAACACTATTATAAAAGGACAACTAATGGGTAAGTACTAATGTGTTTTCTATGTGGTTAGGTTAGGTTAGGTTAGGTTAGGTTAGGTTAGGTTAGGTTAGTTTAGCTTTTTTTCGATTTTGGGTGGTCGGATCGAGACGGGAGTGGTGTCAGAGGATAGGGCTCGACGAGCGCTATACAGGAATGAAGGAAAATTGAAAATAGGGCGTAGTCGGAAAAAGAAAATCGGAAAATAGATGTTTTTTAGGAGTTTTAGGTGAAAATTAGGAAAATTTAAGGACGAATTTTCAAAAGATGTTTAGAGACAGGTGCGCGAAGTAATTACGCGTCTTTTGGTACCGCACAGTGGTAGGTAAATTTGAAATCTAATAATAAACTATTGCAATATCGTGTAATTTTTTAAAGAAAATTAAATTTAATGTAAATTTTGAAAAATTTTAGGTGAAATTAAAAACAAATTGGACAGTCGGATAGAGCACTTCAAGACGAATCTTTTGATGTATAACACTATTATAAAAGGACAACTAATGGGTAAGTACTAATGTGTTTTCTATGTGGTTAGGTTAGGTTAGGTTAGGTTAGGTTAGGTTAGGTTAGGTTAGTTTAGCTTTTTTTCGATTTTGGGTGGTCGGATCGAGACGGGAGTGGTGTCAGAGGATAGGGCTCGACGAGCGCTATACAGGAATGAAGGAAAATTGAAAATAGGGCGTAGTCGGAAAAAGAAAATCGGAAAATAGATGTTTTTTAGGAGTTTTAGGTGAAAATTAGGAAAATTTAAGGACGAATTTTCAAAAGATGTTTAGAGACAGGTGCGCGAAGTAATTACGCGTCTTTTGGTACCGCACAGTGGTAGGTAAATTTGAAATCTAATAATAAACTATTGCAATATCGTGTAATTTTTTAAAGAAAATTAAATTTAATGTAAATTTTGAAAAATTTTAGGTGAAATTAAAAACAAATTGGACAGTCGGATAGAGCACTTCAAGACGAATCTTTTGATGTATAACACTATTATAAAAGGACAACTAATGGGTAAGTACTAATGTGTTTTCTATGTGGTTAGGTTAGGTTAGGTTAGGTTAGGTTAGGTTAGGTTAGGTTAGTTTAGCTTTTTTTCGATTTTGGGTGGTCGGATCGAGACGGGAGTGGTGTCAGAGGATAGGGCTCGACGAGCGCTATACAGGAATGAAGGAAAATTGAAAATAGGGCGTAGTCGGAAAAAGAAAATCGGAAAATAGATGTTTTTTAGGAGTTTTAGGTGAAAATTAGGAAAATTTAAGGACGAATTTTCAAAAGATGTTTAGAGACAGGTGCGCGAAGTAATTACGCGTCTTTTGGTACCGCACAGTGGTAGGTAAATTTGAAATCTAATAATAAACTATTGCAATATCGTGTAATTTTTTAAAGAAAATTAAATTTAATGTAAATTTTGAAAAATTTTAGGTGAAATTAAAAACAAATTGGACAGTCGGATAGAGCACTTCAAGACGAATCTTTTGATGTATAACACTATTATAAAAGGACAACTAATGGGTAAGTACTAATGTGTTTTCTATGTGGTTAGGTTAGGTTAGGTTAGGTTAGGTTAGGTTAGGTTAGGTTAGTTTAGCTTTTTTTCGATTTTGGGTGGTCGGATCGAGACGGGAGTGGTGTCAGAGGATAGGGCTCGACGAGCGCTATACAGGAATGAAGGAAAATTGAAAATAGGGCGTAGTCGGAAAAAGAAAATCGGAAAATAGATGTTTTTTAGGAGTTTTAGGTGAAAATTAGGAAAATTTAAGGACGAATTTTCAAAAGATGTTTAGAGACAGGTGCGCGAAGTAATTACGCGTCTTTTGGTACCGCACAGTGGTAGGTAAATTTGAAATCTAATAATAAACTATTGCAATATCGTGTAATTTTTTAAAGAAAATTAAATTTAATGTAAATTTTGAAAAATTTTAGGTGAAATTAAAAACAAATTGGACAGTCGGATAGAGCACTTCAAGACGAATCTTTTGATGTATAACACTATTATAAAAGGACAACTAATGGGTAAGTACTAATGTGTTTTCTATGTGGTTAGGTTAGGTTAGGTTAGGTTAGGTTAGGTTAGGTTAGGTTAGTTTAGCTTTTTTTCGATTTTGGGTGGTCGGATCGAGACGGGAGTGGTGTCAGAGGATAGGGCTCGACGAGCGCTATACAGGAATGAAGGAAAATTGAAAATAGGGCGTAGTCGGAAAAAGAAAATCGGAAAATAGATGTTTTTTAGGAGTTTTAGGTGAAAATTAGGAAAATTTAAGGACGAATTTTCAAAAGATGTTTAGAGACAGGTGCGCGAAGTAATTACGCGTCTTTTGGTACCGCACAGTGGTAGGTAAATTTGAAATCTAATAATAAACTATTGCAATATCGTGTAATTTTTTAAAGAAAATTAAATTTAATGTAAATTTTGAAAAATTTTAGGTGAAATTAAAAACAAATTGGACAGTCGGATAGAGCACTTCAAGACGAATCTTTTGATGTATAACACTATTATAAAAGGACAACTAATGGGTAAGTACTAATGTGTTTTCTATGTGGTTAGGTTAGGTTAGGTTAGGTTAGGTTAGGTTAGGTTAGGTTAGTTTAGCTTTTTTTCGATTTTGGGTGGTCGGATCGAGACGGGAGTGGTGTCAGAGGATAGGGCTCGACGAGCGCTATACAGGAATGAAGGAAAATTGAAAATAGGGCGTAGTCGGAAAAAGAAAATCGGAAAATAGATGTTTTTTAGGAGTTTTAGGTGAAAATTAGGAAAATTTAAGGACGAATTTTCAAAAGATGTTTAGAGACAGGTGCGCGAAGTAATTACGCGTCTTTTGGTACCGCACAGTGGTAGGTAAATTTGAAATCTAATAATAAACTATTGCAATATCGTGTAATTTTTTAAAGAAAATTAAATTTAATGTAAATTTTGAAAAATTTTAGGTGAAATTAAAAACAAATTGGACAGTCGGATAGAGCACTTCAAGACGAATCTTTTGATGTATAACACTATTATAAAAGGACAACTAATGGGTAAGTACTAATGTGTTTTCTATGTGGTTAGGTTAGGTTAGGTTAGGTTAGGTTAGGTTAGGTTAGGTTAGTTTAGCTTTTTTTCGATTTTGGGTGGTCGGATCGAGACGGGAGTGGTGTCAGAGGATAGGGCTCGACGAGCGCTATACAGGAATGAAGGAAAATTGAAAATAGGGCGTAGTCGGAAAAAGAAAATCGGAAAATAGATGTTTTTTAGGAGTTTTAGGTGAAAATTAGGAAAATTTAAGGACGAATTTTCAAAAGATGTTTAGAGACAGGTGCGCGAAGTAATTACGCGTCTTTTGGTACCGCACAGTGGTAGGTAAATTTGAAATCTAATAATAAACTATTGCAATATCGTGTAATTTTTTAAAGAAAATTAAATTTAATGTAAATTTTGAAAAATTTTAGGTGAAATTAAAAACAAATTGGACAGTCGGATAGAGCACTTCAAGACGAATCTTTTGATGTATAACACTATTATAAAAGGACAACTAATGGGTAAGTACTAATGTGTTTTCTATGTGGTTAGGTTAGGTTAGGTTAGGTTAGGTTAGGTTAGGTTAGGTTAGTTTAGCTTTTTTTCGATTTTGGGTGGTCGGATCGAGACGGGAGTGGTGTCAGAGGATAGGGCTCGACGAGCGCTATACAGGAATGAAGGAAAATTGAAAATAGGGCGTAGTCGGAAAAAGAAAATCGGAAAATAGATGTTTTTTAGGAGTTTTAGGTGAAAATTAGGAAAATTTAAGGACGAATTTTCAAAAGATGTTTAGAGACAGGTGCGCGAAGTAATTACGCGTCTTTTGGTACCGCACAGTGGTAGGTAAATTTGAAATCTAATAATAAACTATTGCAATATCGTGTAATTTTTTAAAGAAAATTAAATTTAATGTAAATTTTGAAAAATTTTAGGTGAAATTAAAAACAAATTGGACAGTCGGATAGAGCACTTCAAGACGAATCTTTTGATGTATAACACTATTATAAAAGGACAACTAATGGGTAAGTACTAATGTGTTTTCTATGTGGTTAGGTTAGGTTAGGTTAGGTTAGGTTAGGTTAGGTTAGGTTAGTTTAGCTTTTTTTCGATTTTGGGTGGTCGGATCGAGACGGGAGTGGTGTCAGAGGATAGGGCTCGACGAGCGCTATACAGGAATGAAGGAAAATTGAAAATAGGGCGTAGTCGGAAAAAGAAAATCGGAAAATAGATGTTTTTTAGGAGTTTTAGGTGAAAATTAGGAAAATTTAAGGACGAATTTTCAAAAGATGTTTAGAGACAGGTGCGCGAAGTAATTACGCGTCTTTTGGTACCGCACAGTGGTAGGTAAATTTGAAATCTAATAATAAACTATTGCAATATCGTGTAATTTTTTAAAGAAAATTAAATTTAATGTAAATTTTGAAAAATTTTAGGTGAAATTAAAAACAAATTGGACAGTCGGATAGAGCACTTCAAGACGAATCTTTTGATGTATAACACTATTATAAAAGGACAACTAATGGGTAAGTACTAATGTGTTTTCTATGTGGTTAGGTTAGGTTAGGTTAGGTTAGGTTAGGTTAGGTTAGGTTAGTTTAGCTTTTTTTCGATTTTGGGTGGTCGGATCGAGACGGGAGTGGTGTCAGAGGATAGGGCTCGACGAGCGCTATACAGGAATGAAGGAAAATTGAAAATAGGGCGTAGTCGGAAAAAGAAAATCGGAAAATAGATGTTTTTTAGGAGTTTTAGGTGAAAATTAGGAAAATTTAAGGACGAATTTTCAAAAGATGTTTAGAGACAGGTGCGCGAAGTAATTACGCGTCTTTTGGTACCGCACAGTGGTAGGTAAATTTGAAATCTAATAATAAACTATTGCAATATCGTGTAATTTTTTAAAGAAAATTAAATTTAATGTAAATTTTGAAAAATTTTAGGTGAAATTAAAAACAAATTGGACAGTCGGATAGAGCACTTCAAGACGAATCTTTTGATGTATAACACTATTATAAAAGGACAACTAATGGGTAAGTACTAATGTGTTTTCTATGTGGTTAGGTTAGGTTAGGTTAGGTTAGGTTAGGTTAGGTTAGGTTAGTTTAGCTTTTTTTCGATTTTGGGTGGTCGGATCGAGACGGGAGTGGTGTCAGAGGATAGGGCTCGACGAGCGCTATACAGGAATGAAGGAAAATTGAAAATAGGGCGTAGTCGGAAAAAGAAAATCGGAAAATAGATGTTTTTTAGGAGTTTTAGGTGAAAATTAGGAAAATTTAAGGACGAATTTTCAAAAGATGTTTAGAGACAGGTGCGCGAAGTAATTACGCGTCTTTTGGTACCGCACAGTGGTAGGTAAATTTGAAATCTAATAATAAACTATTGCAATATCGTGTAATTTTTTAAAGAAAATTAAATTTAATGTAAATTTTGAAAAATTTTAGGTGAAATTAAAAACAAATTGGACAGTCGGATAGAGCACTTCAAGACGAATCTTTTGATGTATAACACTATTATAAAAGGACAACTAATGGGTAAGTACTAATGTGTTTTCTATGTGGTTAGGTTAGGTTAGGTTAGGTTAGGTTAGGTTAGGTTAGGTTAGTTTAGCTTTTTTTCGATTTTGGGTGGTCGGATCGAGACGGGAGTGGTGTCAGAGGATAGGGCTCGACGAGCGCTATACAGGAATGAAGGAAAATTGAAAATAGGGCGTAGTCGGAAAAAGAAAATCGGAAAATAGATGTTTTTTAGGAGTTTTAGGTGAAAATTAGGAAAATTTAAGGACGAATTTTCAAAAGATGTTTAGAGACAGGTGCGCGAAGTAATTACGCGTCTTTTGGTACCGCACAGTGGTAGGTAAATTTGAAATCTAATAATAAACTATTGCAATATCGTGTAATTTTTTAAAGAAAATTAAATTTAATGTAAATTTTGAAAAATTTTAGGTGAAATTAAAAACAAATTGGACAGTCGGATAGAGCACTTCAAGACGAATCTTTTGATGTATAACACTATTATAAAAGGACAACTAATGGGTAAGTACTAATGTGTTTTCTATGTGGTTAGGTTAGGTTAGGTTAGGTTAGGTTAGGTTAGGTTAGGTTAGTTTAGCTTTTTTTCGATTTTGGGTGGTCGGATCGAGACGGGAGTGGTGTCAGAGGATAGGGCTCGACGAGCGCTATACAGGAATGAAGGAAAATTGAAAATAGGGCGTAGTCGGAAAAAGAAAATCGGAAAATAGATGTTTTTTAGGAGTTTTAGGTGAAAATTAGGAAAATTTAAGGACGAATTTTCAAAAGATGTTTAGAGACAGGTGCGCGAAGTAATTACGCGTCTTTTGGTACCGCACAGTGGTAGGTAAATTTGAAATCTAATAATAAACTATTGCAATATCGTGTAATTTTTTAAAGAAAATTAAATTTAATGTAAATTTTGAAAAATTTTAGGTGAAATTAAAAACAAATTGGACAGTCGGATAGAGCACTTCAAGACGAATCTTTTGATGTATAACACTATTATAAAAGGACAACTAATGGGTAAGTACTAATGTGTTTTCTATGTGGTTAGGTTAGGTTAGGTTAGGTTAGGTTAGGTTAGGTTAGGTTAGTTTAGCTTTTTTTCGATTTTGGGTGGTCGGATCGAGACGGGAGTGGTGTCAGAGGATAGGGCTCGACGAGCGCTATACAGGAATGAAGGAAAATTGAAAATAGGGCGTAGTCGGAAAAAGAAAATCGGAAAATAGATGTTTTTTAGGAGTTTTAGGTGAAAATTAGGAAAATTTAAGGACGAATTTTCAAAAGATGTTTAGAGACAGGTGCGCGAAGTAATTACGCGTCTTTTGGTACCGCACAGTGGTAGGTAAATTTGAAATCTAATAATAAACTATTGCAATATCGTGTAATTTTTTAAAGAAAATTAAATTTAATGTAAATTTTGAAAAATTTTAGGTGAAATTAAAAACAAATTGGACAGTCGGATAGAGCACTTCAAGACGAATCTTTTGATGTATAACACTATTATAAAAGGACAACTAATGGGTAAGTACTAATGTGTTTTCTATGTGGTTAGGTTAGGTTAGGTTAGGTTAGGTTAGGTTAGGTTAGGTTAGTTTAGCTTTTTTTCGATTTTGGGTGGTCGGATCGAGACGGGAGTGGTGTCAGAGGATAGGGCTCGACGAGCGCTATACAGGAATGAAGGAAAATTGAAAATAGGGCGTAGTCGGAAAAAGAAAATCGGAAAATAGATGTTTTTTAGGAGTTTTAGGTGAAAATTAGGAAAATTTAAGGACGAATTTTCAAAAGATGTTTAGAGACAGGTGCGCGAAGTAATTACGCGTCTTTTGGTACCGCACAGTGGTAGGTAAATTTGAAATCTAATAATAAACTATTGCAATATCGTGTAATTTTTTAAAGAAAATTAAATTTAATGTAAATTTTGAAAAATTTTAGGTGAAATTAAAAACAAATTGGACAGTCGGATAGAGCACTTCAAGACGAATCTTTTGATGTATAACACTATTATAAAAGGACAACTAATGGGTAAGTACTAATGTGTTTTCTATGTGGTTAGGTTAGGTTAGGTTAGGTTAGGTTAGGTTAGGTTAGGTTAGTTTAGCTTTTTTTCGATTTTGGGTGGTCGGATCGAGACGGGAGTGGTGTCAGAGGATAGGGCTCGACGAGCGCTATACAGGAATGAAGGAAAATTGAAAATAGGGCGTAGTCGGAAAAAGAAAATCGGAAAATAGATGTTTTTTAGGAGTTTTAGGTGAAAATTAGGAAAATTTAAGGACGAATTTTCAAAAGATGTTTAGAGACAGGTGCGCGAAGTAATTACGCGTCTTTTGGTACCGCACAGTGGTAGGTAAATTTGAAATCTAATAATAAACTATTGCAATATCGTGTAATTTTTTAAAGAAAATTAAATTTAATGTAAATTTTGAAAAATTTTAGGTGAAATTAAAAACAAATTGGACAGTCGGATAGAGCACTTCAAGACGAATCTTTTGATGTATAACACTATTATAAAAGGACAACTAATGGGTAAGTACTAATGTGTTTTCTATGTGGTTAGGTTAGGTTAGGTTAGGTTAGGTTAGGTTAGGTTAGGTTAGTTTAGCTTTTTTTCGATTTTGGGTGGTCGGATCGAGACGGGAGTGGTGTCAGAGGATAGGGCTCGACGAGCGCTATACAGGAATGAAGGAAAATTGAAAATAGGGCGTAGTCGGAAAAAGAAAATCGGAAAATAGATGTTTTTTAGGAGTTTTAGGTGAAAATTAGGAAAATTTAAGGACGAATTTTCAAAAGATGTTTAGAGACAGGTGCGCGAAGTAATTACGCGTCTTTTGGTACCGCACAGTGGTAGGTAAATTTGAAATCTAATAATAAACTATTGCAATATCGTGTAATTTTTTAAAGAAAATTAAATTTAATGTAAATTTTGAAAAATTTTAGGTGAAATTAAAAACAAATTGGACAGTCGGATAGAGCACTTCAAGACGAATCTTTTGATGTATAACACTATTATAAAAGGACAACTAATGGGTAAGTACTAATGTGTTTTCTATGTGGTTAGGTTAGGTTAGGTTAGGTTAGGTTAGGTTAGGTTAGGTTAGTTTAGCTTTTTTTCGATTTTGGGTGGTCGGATCGAGACGGGAGTGGTGTCAGAGGATAGGGCTCGACGAGCGCTATACAGGAATGAAGGAAAATTGAAAATAGGGCGTAGTCGGAAAAAGAAAATCGGAAAATAGATGTTTTTTAGGAGTTTTAGGTGAAAATTAGGAAAATTTAAGGACGAATTTTCAAAAGATGTTTAGAGACAGGTGCGCGAAGTAATTACGCGTCTTTTGGTACCGCACAGTGGTAGGTAAATTTGAAATCTAATAATAAACTATTGCAATATCGTGTAATTTTTTAAAGAAAATTAAATTTAATGTAAATTTTGAAAAATTTTAGGTGAAATTAAAAACAAATTGGACAGTCGGATAGAGCACTTCAAGACGAATCTTTTGATGTATAACACTATTATAAAAGGACAACTAATGGGTAAGTACTAATGTGTTTTCTATGTGGTTAGGTTAGGTTAGGTTAGGTTAGGTTAGGTTAGGTTAGGTTAGTTTAGCTTTTTTTCGATTTTGGGTGGTCGGATCGAGACGGGAGTGGTGTCAGAGGATAGGGCTCGACGAGCGCTATACAGGAATGAAGGAAAATTGAAAATAGGGCGTAGTCGGAAAAAGAAAATCGGAAAATAGATGTTTTTTAGGAGTTTTAGGTGAAAATTAGGAAAATTTAAGGACGAATTTTCAAAAGATGTTTAGAGACAGGTGCGCGAAGTAATTACGCGTCTTTTGGTACCGCACAGTGGTAGGTAAATTTGAAATCTAATAATAAACTATTGCAATATCGTGTAATTTTTTAAAGAAAATTAAATTTAATGTAAATTTTGAAAAATTTTAGGTGAAATTAAAAACAAATTGGACAGTCGGATAGAGCACTTCAAGACGAATCTTTTGATGTATAACACTATTATAAAAGGACAACTAATGGGTAAGTACTAATGTGTTTTCTATGTGGTTAGGTTAGGTTAGGTTAGGTTAGGTTAGGTTAGGTTAGGTTAGTTTAGCTTTTTTTCGATTTTGGGTGGTCGGATCGAGACGGGAGTGGTGTCAGAGGATAGGGCTCGACGAGCGCTATACAGGAATGAAGGAAAATTGAAAATAGGGCGTAGTCGGAAAAAGAAAATCGGAAAATAGATGTTTTTTAGGAGTTTTAGGTGAAAATTAGGAAAATTTAAGGACGAATTTTCAAAAGATGTTTAGAGACAGGTGCGCGAAGTAATTACGCGTCTTTTGGTACCGCACAGTGGTAGGTAAATTTGAAATCTAATAATAAACTATTGCAATATCGTGTAATTTTTTAAAGAAAATTAAATTTAATGTAAATTTTGAAAAATTTTAGGTGAAATTAAAAACAAATTGGACAGTCGGATAGAGCACTTCAAGACGAATCTTTTGATGTATAACACTATTATAAAAGGACAACTAATGGGTAAGTACTAATGTGTTTTCTATGTGGTTAGGTTAGGTTAGGTTAGGTTAGGTTAGGTTAGGTTAGGTTAGTTTAGCTTTTTTTCGATTTTGGGTGGTCGGATCGAGACGGGAGTGGTGTCAGAGGATAGGGCTCGACGAGCGCTATACAGGAATGAAGGAAAATTGAAAATAGGGCGTAGTCGGAAAAAGAAAATCGGAAAATAGATGTTTTTTAGGAGTTTTAGGTGAAAATTAGGAAAATTTAAGGACGAATTTTCAAAAGATGTTTAGAGACAGGTGCGCGAAGTAATTACGCGTCTTTTGGTACCGCACAGTGGTAGGTAAATTTGAAATCTAATAATAAACTATTGCAATATCGTGTAATTTTTTAAAGAAAATTAAATTTAATGTAAATTTTGAAAAATTTTAGGTGAAATTAAAAACAAATTGGACAGTCGGATAGAGCACTTCAAGACGAATCTTTTGATGTATAACACTATTATAAAAGGACAACTAATGGGTAAGTACTAATGTGTTTTCTATGTGGTTAGGTTAGGTTAGGTTAGGTTAGGTTAGGTTAGGTTAGGTTAGTTTAGCTTTTTTTCGATTTTGGGTGGTCGGATCGAGACGGGAGTGGTGTCAGAGGATAGGGCTCGACGAGCGCTATACAGGAATGAAGGAAAATTGAAAATAGGGCGTAGTCGGAAAAAGAAAATCGGAAAATAGATGTTTTTTAGGAGTTTTAGGTGAAAATTAGGAAAATTTAAGGACGAATTTTCAAAAGATGTTTAGAGACAGGTGCGCAAAGTAATTACGCGTCTTTTGGTACCGCACAGTGGTAGGTAAATTTGAAATCTAATAATAAACTATTGCAATATCGTGTAATTTTTTAAAGAAAATTAAATTTAATGTAAATTTTGAAAAATTTTAGGTGAAATTAAAAACAAATTGGACAGTCGGATAGAGCACTTCAAGACGAATCTTTTGATGTATAACACTATTATAAAAGGACAACTAATGGGTAAGTACTAATGTGTTTTCTATGTGGTTAGGTTAGGTTAGGTTAGGTTAGGTTAGGTTAGGTTAGGTTAGTTTAGCTTTTTTTCGATTTTGGGTGGTCGGATCGAGACGGGAGTGGTGTCAGAGGATAGGGCTCGACGAGCGCTATACAGGAATGAAGGAAAATTGAAAATAGGGCGTAGTCGGAAAAAGAAAATCGGAAAATAGATGTTTTTTAGGAGTTTTAGGTGAAAATTAGGAAAATTTAAGGACGAATTTTCAAAAGATGTTTAGAGACAGGTGCGCGAAGTAATTACGCGTCTTTTGGTACCGCACAGTGGTAGGTAAATTTGAAATCTAATAATAAACTATTGCAATATCGTGTAATTTTTTAAAGAAAATTAAATTTAATGTAAATTTTGAAAAATTTTAGGTGAAATTAAAAACAAATTGGACAGTCGGATAGAGCACTTCAAGACGAATCTTTTGATGTATAACACTATTATAAAAGGACAACTAATGGGTAAGTACTAATGTGTTTTCTATGTGGTTAGGTTAGGTTAGGTTAGGTTAGGTTAGGTTAGGTTAGGTTAGTTTAGCTTTTTTTCGATTTTGGGTGGTCGGATCGAGACGGGAGTGGTGTCAGAGGATAGGGCTCGACGAGCGCTATACAGGAATGAAGGAAAATTGAAAATAGGGCGTAGTCGGAAAAAGAAAATCGGAAAATAGATGTTTTTTAGGAGTTTTAGGTGAAAATTAGGAAAATTTAAGGACGAATTTTCAAAAGATGTTTAGAGACAGGTGCGCGAAGTAATTACGCGTCTTTTGGTACCGCACAGTGGTAGGTAAATTTGAAATCTAATAATAAACTATTGCAATATCGTGTAATTTTTTAAAGAAAATTAAATTTAATGTAAATTTTGAAAAATTTTAGGTGAAATTAAAAACAAATTGGACAGTCGGATAGAGCACTTCAAGACGAATCTTTTGATGTATAACACTATTATAAAAGGACAACTAATGGGTAAGTACTAATGTGTTTTCTATGTGGTTAGGTTAGGTTAGGTTAGGTTAGGTTAGGTTAGGTTAGGTTAGTTTAGCTTTTTTTCGATTTTGGGTGGTCGGATCGAGACGGGAGTGGTGTCAGAGGATAGGGCTCGACGAGCGCTATACAGGAATGAAGGAAAATTGAAAATAGGGCGTAGTCGGAAAAAGAAAATCGGAAAATAGATGTTTTTTAGGAGTTTTAGGTGAAAATTAGGAAAATTTAAGGACGAATTTTCAAAAGATGTTTAGAGACAGGTGCGCGAAGTAATTACGCGTCTTTTGGTACCGCACAGTGGTAGGTAAATTTGAAATCTAATAATAAACTATTGCAATATCGTGTAATTTTTTAAAGAAAATTAAATTTAATGTAAATTTTGAAAAATTTTAGGTGAAATTAAAAACAAATTGGACAGTCGGATAGAGCACTTCAAGACGAATCTTTTGATGTATAACACTATTATAAAAGGACAACTAATGGGTAAGTACTAATGTGTTTTCTATGTGGTTAGGTTAGGTTAGGTTAGGTTAGGTTAGGTTAGGTTAGGTTAGTTTAGCTTTTTTTCGATTTTGGGTGGTCGGATCGAGACGGGAGTAGTGTCAGAGGATAGGGCTCGACGAGCGCTATACAGGAATGAAGGAAAATTGAAAATAGGGCGTAGTCGGAAAAAGAAAATCGGAAAATAGATGTTTTTTAGGAGTTTTAGGTGAAAATTAGGAAAATTTAAGGACGAATTTTCAAAAGATGTTTAGAGACAGGTGCGCGAAGTAATTACGCGTCTTTTGGTACCGCACAGTGGTAGGTAAATTTGAAATCTAATAATAAACTATTGCAATATCGTGTAATTTTTTAAAGAAAATTAAATTTAATGTAAATTTTGAAAAATTTTAGGTGAAATTAAAAACAAATTGGACAGTCGGATAGAGCACTTCAAGACGAATCTTTTGATGTATAACACTATTATAAAAGGACAACTAATGGGTAAGTACTAATGTGTTTTCTATGTGGTTAGGTTAGGTTAGGTTAGGTTAGGTTAGGTTAGGTTAGGTTAGTTTAGCTTTTTTTCGATTTTGGGTGGTCGGATCGAGACGGGAGTGGTGTCAGAGGATAGGGCTCGACGAGCGCTATACAGGAATGAAGGAAAATTGAAAATAGGGCGTAGTCGGAAAAAGAAAATCGGAAAATAGATGTTTTTTAGGAGTTTTAGGTGAAAATTAGGAAAATTTAAGGACGAATTTTCAAAAGATGTTTAGAGACAGGTGCGCGAAGTAATTACGCGTCTTTTGGTACCGCACAGTGGTAGGTAAATTTGAAATCTAATAATAAACTATTGCAATATCGTGTAATTTTTTAAAGAAAATTAAATTTAATGTAAATTTTGAAAAATTTTAGGTGAAATTAAAAACAAATTGGACAGTCGGATAGAGCACTTCAAGACGAATCTTTTGATGTATAACACTATTATAAAAGGACAACTAATGGGTAAGTACTAATGTGTTTTCTATGTGGTTAGGTTAGGTTAGGTTAGGTTAGGTTAGGTTAGGTTAGGTTAGTTTAGCTTTTTTTCGATTTTGGGTGGTCGGATCGAGACGGGAGTGGTGTCAGAGGATAGGGCTCGACGAGCGCTATACAGGAATGAAGGAAAATTGAAAATAGGGCGTAGTCGGAAAAAGAAAATCGGAAAATAGATGTTTTTTAGGAGTTTTAGGTGAAAATTAGGAAAATTTAAGGACGAATTTTCAAAAGATGTTTAGAGACAGGTGCGCGAAGTAATTACGCGTCTTTTGGTACCGCACAGTGGTAGGTAAATTTGAAATCTAATAATAAACTATTGCAATATCGTGTAATTTTTTAAAGAAAATTAAATTTAATGTAAATTTTGAAAAATTTTAGGTGAAATTAAAAACAAATTGGACAGTCGGATAGAGCACTTCAAGACGAATCTTTTGATGTATAACACTATTATAAAAGGACAACTAATGGGTAAGTACTAATGTGTTTTCTATGTGGTTAGGTTAGGTTAGGTTAGGTTAGGTTAGGTTAGGTTAGGTTAGTTTAGCTTTTTTTCGATTTTGGGTGGTCGGATCGAGACGGGAGTGGTGTCAGAGGATAGGGCTCGACGAGCGCTATACAGGAATGAAGGAAAATTGAAAATAGGGCGTAGTCGGAAAAAGAAAATCGGAAAATAGATGTTTTTTAGGAGTTTTAGGTGAAAATTAGGAAAATTTAAGGACGAATTTTCAAAAGATGTTTAGAGACAGGTGCGCGAAGTAATTACGCGTCTTTTGGTACCGCACAGTGGTAGGTAAATTTGAAATCTAATAATAAACTATTGCAATATCGTGTAATTTTTTAAAGAAAATTAAATTTAATGTAAATTTTGAAAAATTTTAGGTGAAATTAAAAACAAATTGGACAGTCGGATAGAGCACTTCAAGACGAATCTTTTGATGTATAACACTATTATAAAAGGACAACTAATGGGTAAGTACTAATGTGTTTTCTATGTGGTTAGGTTAGGTTAGGTTAGGTTAGGTTAGGTTAGGTTAGGTTAGTTTAGCTTTTTTTCGATTTTGGGTGGTCGGATCGAGACGGGAGTGGTGTCAGAGGATAGGGCTCGACGAGCGCTATACAGGAATGAAGGAAAATTGAAAATAGGGCGTAGTCGGAAAAAGAAAATCGGAAAATAGATGTTTTTTAGGAGTTTTAGGTGAAAATTAGGAAAATTTAAGGACGAATTTTCAAAAGATGTTTAGAGACAGGTGCGCGAAGTAATTACGCGTCTTTTGGTACCGCACAGTGGTAGGTAAATTTGAAATCTAATAATAAACTATTGCAATATCGTGTAATTTTTTAAAGAAAATTAAATTTAATGTAAATTTTGAAAAATTTTAGGTGAAATTAAAAACAAATTGGACAGTCGGATAGAGCACTTCAAGACGAATCTTTTGATGTATAACACTATTATAAAAGGACAACTAATGGGTAAGTACTAATGTGTTTTCTATGTGGTTAGGTTAGGTTAGGTTAGGTTAGGTTAGGTTAGGTTAGGTTAGTTTAGCTTTTTTTCGATTTTGGGTGGTCGGATCGAGACGGGAGTGGTGTCAGAGGATAGGGCTCGACGAGCGCTATACAGGAATGAAGGAAAATTGAAAATAGGGCGTAGTCGGAAAAAGAAAATCGGAAAATAGATGTTTTTTAGGAGTTTTAGGTGAAAATTAGGAAAATTTAAGGACGAATTTTCAAAAGATGTTTAGAGACAGGTGCGCGAAGTAATTACGCGTCTTTTGGTACCGCACAGTGGTAGGTAAATTTGAAATCTAATAATAAACTATTGCAATATCGTGTAATTTTTTAAAGAAAATTAAATTTAATGTAAATTTTGAAAAATTTTAGGTGAAATTAAAAACAAATTGGACAGTCGGATAGAGCACTTCAAGACGAATCTTTTGATGTATAACACTATTATAAAAGGACAACTAATGGGTAAGTACTAATGTGTTTTCTATGTGGTTAGGTTAGGTTAGGTTAGGTTAGGTTAGGTTAGGTTAGGTTAGTTTAGCTTTTTTTCGATTTTGGGTGGTCGGATCGAGACGGGAGTGGTGTCAGAGGATAGGGCTCGACGAGCGCTATACAGGAATGAAGGAAAATTGAAAATAGGGCGTAGTCGGAAAAAGAAAATCGGAAAATAGATGTTTTTTAGGAGTTTTAGGTGAAAATTAGGAAAATTTAAGGACGAATTTTCAAAAGATGTTTAGAGACAGGTGCGCGAAGTAATTACGCGTCTTTTGGTACCGCACAGTGGTAGGTAAATTTGAAATCTAATAATAAACTATTGCAATATCGTGTAATTTTTTAAAGAAAATTAAATTTAATGTAAATTTTGAAAAATTTTAGGTGAAATTAAAAACAAATTGGACAGTCGGATAGAGCACTTCAAGACGAATCTTTTGATGTATAACACTATTATAAAAGGACAACTAATGGGTAAGTACTAATGTGTTTTCTATGTGGTTAGGTTAGGTTAGGTTAGGTTAGGTTAGGTTAGGTTAGGTTAGTTTAGCTTTTTTTCGATTTTGGGTGGTCGGATCGAGACGGGAGTGGTGTCAGAGGATAGGGCTCGACGAGCGCTATACAGGAATGAAGGAAAATTGAAAATAGGGCGTAGTCGGAAAAAGAAAATCGGAAAATAGATGTTTTTTAGGAGTTTTAGGTGAAAATTAGGAAAATTTAAGGACGAATTTTCAAAAGATGTTTAGAGACAGGTGCGCGAAGTAATTACGCGTCTTTTGGTACCGCACAGTGGTAGGTAAATTTGAAATCTAATAATAAACTATTGCAATATCGTGTAATTTTTTAAAGAAAATTAAATTTAATGTAAATTTTGAAAAATTTTAGGTGAAATTAAAAACAAATTGGACAGTCGGATAGAGCACTTCAAGACGAATCTTTTGATGTATAACACTATTATAAAAGGACAACTAATGGGTAAGTACTAATGTGTTTTCTATGTGGTTAGGTTAGGTTAGGTTAGGTTAGGTTAGGTTAGGTTAGGTTAGTTTAGCTTTTTTTCGATTTTGGGTGGTCGGATCGAGACGGGAGTGGTGTCAGAGGATAGGGCTCGACGAGCGCTATACAGGAATGAAGGAAAATTGAAAATAGGGCGTAGTCGGAAAAAGAAAATCGGAAAATAGATGTTTTTTAGGAGTTTTAGGTGAAAATTAGGAAAATTTAAGGACGAATTTTCAAAAGATGTTTAGAGACAGGTGCGCGAAGTAATTACGCGTCTTTTGGTACCGCACAGTGGTAGGTAAATTTGAAATCTAATAATAAACTATTGCAATATCGTGTAATTTTTTAAAGAAAATTAAATTTAATGTAAATTTTGAAAAATTTTAGGTGAAATTAAAAACAAATTGGACAGTCGGATAGAGCACTTCAAGACGAATCTTTTGATGTATAACACTATTATAAAAGGACAACTAATGGGTAAGTACTAATGTGTTTTCTATGTGGTTAGGTTAGGTTAGGTTAGGTTAGGTTAGGTTAGGTTAGGTTAGTTTAGCTTTTTTTCGATTTTGGGTGGTCGGATCGAGACGGGAGTGGTGTCAGAGGATAGGGCTCGACGAGCGCTATACAGGAATGAAGGAAAATTGAAAATAGGGCGTAGTCGGAAAAAGAAAATCGGAAAATAGATGTTTTTTAGGAGTTTTAGGTGAAAATTAGGAAAATTTAAGGACGAATTTTCAAAAGATGTTTAGAGACAGGTGCGCGAAGTAATTACGCGTCTTTTGGTACCGCACAGTGGTAGGTAAATTTGAAATCTAATAATAAACTATTGCAATATCGTGTAATTTTTTAAAGAAAATTAAATTTAATGTAAATTTTGAAAAATTTTAGGTGAAATTAAAAACAAATTGGACAGTCGGATAGAGCACTTCAAGACGAATCTTTTGATGTATAACACTATTATAAAAGGACAACTAATGGGTAAGTACTAATGTGTTTTCTATGTGGTTAGGTTAGGTTAGGTTAGGTTAGGTTAGGTTAGGTTAGGTTAGTTTAGCTTTTTTTCGATTTTGGGTGGTCGGATCGAGACGGGAGTGGTGTCAGAGGATAGGGCTCGACGAGCGCTATACAGGAATGAAGGAAAATTGAAAATAGGGCGTAGTCGGAAAAAGAAAATCGGAAAATAGATGTTTTTTAGGAGTTTTAGGTGAAAATTAGGAAAATTTAAGGACGAATTTTCAAAAGATGTTTAGAGACAGGTGCGCGAAGTAATTACGCGTCTTTTGGTACCGCACAGTGGTAGGTAAATTTGAAATCTAATAATAAACTATTGCAATATCGTGTAATTTTTTAAAGAAAATTAAATTTAATGTAAATTTTGAAAAATTTTAGGTGAAATTAAAAACAAATTGGACAGTCGGATAGAGCACTTCAAGACGAATCTTTTGATGTATAACACTATTATAAAAGGACAACTAATGGGTAAGTACTAATGTGTTTTCTATGTGGTTAGGTTAGGTTAGGTTAGGTTAGGTTAGGTTAGGTTAGGTTAGTTTAGCTTTTTTTCGATTTTGGGTGGTCGGATCGAGACGGGAGTGGTGTCAGAGGATAGGGCTCGACGAGCGCTATACAGGAATGAAGGAAAATTGAAAATAGGGCGTAGTCGGAAAAAGAAAATCGGAAAATAGATGTTTTTTAGGAGTTTTAGGTGAAAATTAGGAAAATTTAAGGACGAATTTTCAAAAGATGTTTAGAGACAGGTGCGCGAAGTAATTACGCGTCTTTTGGTACCGCACAGTGGTAGGTAAATTTGAAATCTAATAATAAACTATTGCAATATCGTGTAATTTTTTAAAGAAAATTAAATTTAATGTAAATTTTGAAAAATTTTAGGTGAAATTAAAAACAAATTGGACAGTCGGATAGAGCACTTCAAGACGAATCTTTTGATGTATAACACTATTATAAAAGGACAACTAATGGGTAAGTACTAATGTGTTTTCTATGTGGTTAGGTTAGGTTAGGTTAGGTTAGGTTAGGTTAGGTTAGGTTAGTTTAGCTTTTTTTCGATTTTGGGTGGTCGGATCGAGACGGGAGTGGTGTCAGAGGATAGGGCTCGACGAGCGCTATACAGGAATGAAGGAAAATTGAAAATAGGGCGTAGTCGGAAAAAGAAAATCGGAAAATAGATGTTTTTTAGGAGTTTTAGGTGAAAATTAGGAAAATTTAAGGACGAATTTTCAAAAGATGTTTAGAGACAGGTGCGCGAAGTAATTACGCGTCTTTTGGTACCGCACAGTGGTAGGTAAATTTGAAATCTAATAATAAACTATTGCAATATCGTGTAATTTTTTAAAGAAAATTAAATTTAATGTAAATTTTGAAAAATTTTAGGTGAAATTAAAAACAAATTGGACAGTCGGATAGAGCACTTCAAGACGAATCTTTTGATGTATAACACTATTATAAAAGGACAACTAATGGGTAAGTACTAATGTGTTTTCTATGTGGTTAGGTTAGGTTAGGTTAGGTTAGGTTAGGTTAGGTTAGGTTAGTTTAGCTTTTTTTCGATTTTGGGTGGTCGGATCGAGACGGGAGTGGTGTCAGAGGATAGGGCTCGACGAGCGCTATACAGGAATGAAGGAAAATTGAAAATAGGGCGTAGTCGGAAAAAGAAAATCGGAAAATAGATGTTTTTTAGGAGTTTTAGGTGAAAATTAGGAAAATTTAAGGACGAATTTTCAAAAGATGTTTAGAGACAGGTGCGCGAAGTAATTACGCGTCTTTTGGTACCGCACAGTGGTAGGTAAATTTGAAATCTAATAATAAACTATTGCAATATCGTGTAATTTTTTAAAGAAAATTAAATTTAATGTAAATTTTGAAAAATTTTAGGTGAAATTAAAAACAAATTGGACAGTCGGATAGAGCACTTCAAGACGAATCTTTTGATGTATAACACTATTATAAAAGGACAACTAATGGGTAAGTACTAATGTGTTTTCTATGTGGTTAGGTTAGGTTAGGTTAGGTTAGGTTAGGTTAGGTTAGGTTAGTTTAGCTTTTTTTCGATTTTGGGTGGTCGGATCGAGACGGGAGTGGTGTCAGAGGATAGGGCTCGACGAGCGCTATACAGGAATGAAGGAAAATTGAAAATAGGGCGTAGTCGGAAAAAGAAAATCGGAAAATAGATGTTTTTTAGGAGTTTTAGGTGAAAATTAGGAAAATTTAAGGACGAATTTTCAAAAGATGTTTAGAGACAGGTGCGCGAAGTAATTACGCGTCTTTTGGTACCGCACAGTGGTAGGTAAATTTGAAATCTAATAATAAACTATTGCAATATCGTGTAATTTTTTAAAGAAAATTAAATTTAATGTAAATTTTGAAAAATTTTAGGTGAAATTAAAAACAAATTGGACAGTCGGATAGAGCACTTCAAGACGAATCTTTTGATGTATAACACTATTATAAAAGGACAACTAATGGGTAAGTACTAATGTGTTTTCTATGTGGTTAGGTTAGGTTAGGTTAGGTTAGGTTAGGTTAGGTTAGGTTAGTTTAGCTTTTTTTCGATTTTGGGTGGTCGGATCGAGACGGGAGTGGTGTCAGAGGATAGGGCTCGACGAGCGCTATACAGGAATGAAGGAAAATTGAAAATAGGGCGTAGTCGGAAAAAGAAAATCGGAAAATAGATGTTTTTTAGGAGTTTTAGGTGAAAATTAGGAAAATTTAAGGACGAATTTTCAAAAGATGTTTAGAGACAGGTGCGCGAAGTAATTACGCGTCTTTTGGTACCGCACAGTGGTAGGTAAATTTGAAATCTAATAATAAACTATTGCAATATCGTGTAATTTTTTAAAGAAAATTAAATTTAATGTAAATTTTGAAAAATTTTAGGTGAAATTAAAAACAAATTGGACAGTCGGATAGAGCACTTCAAGACGAATCTTTTGATGTATAACACTATTATAAAAGGACAACTAATGGGTAAGTACTAATGTGTTTTCTATGTGGTTAGGTTAGGTTAGGTTAGGTTAGGTTAGGTTAGGTTAGGTTAGTTTAGCTTTTTTTCGATTTTGGGTGGTCGGATCGAGACGGGAGTGGTGTCAGAGGATAGGGCTCGACGAGCGCTATACAGGAATGAAGGAAAATTGAAAATAGGGCGTAGTCGGAAAAAGAAAATCGGAAAATAGATGTTTTTTAGGAGTTTTAGGTGAAAATTAGGAAAATTTAAGGACGAATTTTCAAAAGATGTTTAGAGACAGGTGCGCGAAGTAATTACGCGTCTTTTGGTACCGCACAGTGGTAGGTAAATTTGAAATCTAATAATAAACTATTGCAATATCGTGTAATTTTTTAAAGAAAATTAAATTTAATGTAAATTTTGAAAAATTTTAGGTGAAATTAAAAACAAATTGGACAGTCGGATAGAGCACTTCAAGACGAATCTTTTGATGTATAACACTATTATAAAAGGACAACTAATGGGTAAGTACTAATGTGTTTTCTATGTGGTTAGGTTAGGTTAGGTTAGGTTAGGTTAGGTTAGGTTAGGTTAGTTTAGCTTTTTTTCGATTTTGGGTGGTCGGATCGAGACGGGAGTGGTGTCAGAGGATAGGGCTCGACGAGCGCTATACAGGAATGAAGGAAAATTGAAAATAGGGCGTAGTCGGAAAAAGAAAATCGGAAAATAGATGTTTTTTAGGAGTTTTAGGTGAAAATTAGGAAAATTTAAGGACGAATTTTCAAAAGATGTTTAGAGACAGGTGCGCGAAGTAATTACGCGTCTTTTGGTACCGCACAGTGGTAGGTAAATTTGAAATCTAATAATAAACTATTGCAATATCGTGTAATTTTTTAAAGAAAATTAAATTTAATGTAAATTTTGAAAAATTTTAGGTGAAATTAAAAACAAATTGGACAGTCGGATAGAGCACTTCAAGACGAATCTTTTGATGTATAACACTATTATAAAAGGACAACTAATGGGTAAGTACTAATGTGTTTTCTATGTGGTTAGGTTAGGTTAGGTTAGGTTAGGTTAGGTTAGGTTAGGTTAGTTTAGCTTTTTTTCGATTTTGGGTGGTCGGATCGAGACGGGAGTGGTGTCAGAGGATAGGGCTCGACGAGCGCTATACAGGAATGAAGGAAAATTGAAAATAGGGCGTAGTCGGAAAAAGAAAATCGGAAAATAGATGTTTTTTAGGAGTTTTAGGTGAAAATTAGGAAAATTTAAGGACGAATTTTCAAAAGATGTTTAGAGACAGGTGCGCGAAGTAATTACGCGTCTTTTGGTACCGCACAGTGGTAGGTAAATTTGAAATCTAATAATAAACTATTGCAATATCGTGTAATTTTTTAAAGAAAATTAAATTTAATGTAAATTTTGAAAAATTTTAGGTGAAATTAAAAACAAATTGGACAGTCGGATAGAGCACTTCAAGACGAATCTTTTGATGTATAACACTATTATAAAAGGACAACTAATGGGTAAGTACTAATGTGTTTTCTATGTGGTTAGGTTAGGTTAGGTTAGGTTAGGTTAGGTTAGGTTAGGTTAGTTTAGCTTTTTTTCGATTTTGGGTGGTCGGATCGAGACGGGAGTGGTGTCAGAGGATAGGGCTCGACGAGCGCTATACAGGAATGAAGGAAAATTGAAAATAGGGCGTAGTCGGAAAAAGAAAATCGGAAAATAGATGTTTTTTAGGAGTTTTAGGTGAAAATTAGGAAAATTTAAGGACGAATTTTCAAAAGATGTTTAGAGACAGGTGCGCGAAGTAATTACGCGTCTTTTGGTACCGCACAGTGGTAGGTAAATTTGAAATCTAATAATAAACTATTGCAATATCGTGTAATTTTTTAAAGAAAATTAAATTTAATGTAAATTTTGAAAAATTTTAGGTGAAATTAAAAACAAATTGGACAGTCGGATAGAGCACTTCAAGACGAATCTTTTGATGTATAACACTATTATAAAAGGACAACTAATGGGTAAGTACTAATGTGTTTTCTATGTGGTTAGGTTAGGTTAGGTTAGGTTAGGTTAGGTTAGGTTAGGTTAGTTTAGCTTTTTTTCGATTTTGGGTGGTCGGATCGAGACGGGAGTGGTGTCAGAGGATAGGGCTCGACGAGCGCTATACAGGAATGAAGGAAAATTGAAAATAGGGCGTAGTCGGAAAAAGAAAATCGGAAAATAGATGTTTTTTAGGAGTTTTAGGTGAAAATTAGGAAAATTTAAGGACGAATTTTCAAAAGATGTTTAGAGACAGGTGCGCGAAGTAATTACGCGTCTTTTGGTACCGCACAGTGGTAGGTAAATTTGAAATCTAATAATAAACTATTGCAATATCGTGTAATTTTTTAAAGAAAATTAAATTTAATGTAAATTTTGAAAAATTTTAGGTGAAATTAAAAACAAATTGGACAGTCGGATAGAGCACTTCAAGACGAATCTTTTGATGTATAACACTATTATAAAAGGACAACTAATGGGTAAGTACTAATGTGTTTTCTATGTGGTTAGGTTAGGTTAGGTTAGGTTAGGTTAGGTTAGGTTAGGTTAGTTTAGCTTTTTTTCGATTTTGGGTGGTCGGATCGAGACGGGAGTGGTGTCAGAGGATAGGGCTCGACGAGCGCTATACAGGAATGAAGGAAAATTGAAAATAGGGCGTAGTCGGAAAAAGAAAATCGGAAAATAGATGTTTTTTAGGAGTTTTAGGTGAAAATTAGGAAAATTTAAGGACGAATTTTCAAAAGATGTTTAGAGACAGGTGCGCGAAGTAATTACGCGTCTTTTGGTACCGCACAGTGGTAGGTAAATTTGAAATCTAATAATAAACTATTGCAATATCGTGTAATTTTTTAAAGAAAATTAAATTTAATGTAAATTTTGAAAAATTTTAGGTGAAATTAAAAACAAATTGGACAGTCGGATAGAGCACTTCAAGACGAATCTTTTGATGTATAACACTATTATAAAAGGACAACTAATGGGTAAGTACTAATGTGTTTTCTATGTGGTTAGGTTAGGTTAGGTTAGGTTAGGTTAGGTTAGGTTAGGTTAGTTTAGCTTTTTTTCGATTTTGGGTGGTCGGATCGAGACGGGAGTGGTGTCAGAGGATAGGGCTCGACGAGCGCTATACAGGAATGAAGGAAAATTGAAAATAGGGCGTAGTCGGAAAAAGAAAATCGGAAAATAGATGTTTTTTAGGAGTTTTAGGTGAAAATTAGGAAAATTTAAGGACGAATTTTCAAAAGATGTTTAGAGACAGGTGCGCGAAGTAATTACGCGTCTTTTGGTACCGCACAGTGGTAGGTAAATTTGAAATCTAATAATAAACTATTGCAATATCGTGTAATTTTTTAAAGAAAATTAAATTTAATGTAAATTTTGAAAAATTTTAGGTGAAATTAAAAACAAATTGGACAGTCGGATAGAGCACTTCAAGACGAATCTTTTGATGTATAACACTATTATAAAAGGACAACTAATGGGTAAGTACTAATGTGTTTTCTATGTGGTTAGGTTAGGTTAGGTTAGGTTAGGTTAGGTTAGGTTAGGTTAGTTTAGCTTTTTTTCGATTTTGGTGTGGTCGGATCGAGACGGGAGTGGTGTCAGAGGATAGGGCTCGACGAGCGCTATACAGGAATGAAGGAAAATTGAAAATAGGGCGTAGTCGGAAAAAGAAAATCGGAAAATAGATGTTTTTTAGGAGTTTTAGGTGAAAATTAGGAAAATTTAAGGACGAATTTTCAAAAGATGTTTAGAGACAGGTGCGCGAAGTAATTACGCGTCTTTTGGTACCGCACAGTGGTAGGTAAATTTGAAATCTAATAATAAACTATTGCAATATCGTGTAATTTTTTAAAGAAAATTAAATTTAATGTAAATTTTGAAAAATTTTAGGTGAAATTAAAAACAAATTGGACAGTCGGATAGAGCACTTCAAGACGAATCTTTTGATGTATAACACTATTATAAAAGGACAACTAATGGGTAAGTACTAATGTGTTTTCTATGTGGTTAGGTTAGGTTAGGTTAGGTTAGGTTAGGTTAGGTTAGGTTAGTTTAGCTTTTTTTCGATTTTGGGTGGTCGGATCGAGACGGGAGTGGTGTCAGAGGATAGGGCTCGACGAGCGCTATACAGGAATGAAGGAAAATTGAAAATAGGGCGTAGTCGGAAAAAGAAAATCGGAAAATAGATGTTTTTTAGGAGTTTTAGGTGAAAATTAGGAAAATTTAAGGACGAATTTTCAAAAGATGTTTAGAGACAGGTGCGCGAAGTAATTACGCGTCTTTTGGTACCGCACAGTGGTAGGTAAATTTGAAATCTAATAATAAACTATTGCAATATCGTGTAATTTTTTAAAGAAAATTAAATTTAATGTAAATTTTGAAAAATTTTAGGTGAAATTAAAAACAAATTGGACAGTCGGATAGAGCACTTCAAGACGAATCTTTTGATGTATAACACTATTATAAAAGGACAACTAATGGGTAAGTACTAATGTGTTTTCTATGTGGTTAGGTTAGGTTAGGTTAGGTTAGGTTAGGTTAGGTTAGGTTAGTTTAGCTTTTTTTCGATTTTGGGTGGTCGGATCGAGACGGGAGTGGTGTCAGAGGATAGGGCTCGACGAGCGCTATACAGGAATGAAGGAAAATTGAAAATAGGGCGTAGTCGGAAAAAGAAAATCGGAAAATAGATGTTTTTTAGGAGTTTTAGGTGAAAATTAGGAAAATTTAAGGACGAATTTTCAAAAGATGTTTAGAGACAGGTGCGCGAAGTAATTACGCGTCTTTTGGTACCGCACAGTGGTAGGTAAATTTGAAATCTAATAATAAACTATTGCAATATCGTGTAATTTTTTAAAGAAAATTAAATTTAATGTAAATTTTGAAAAATTTTAGGTGAAATTAAAAACAAATTGGACAGTCGGATAGAGCACTTCAAGACGAATCTTTTGATGTATAACACTATTATAAAAGGACAACTAATGGGTAAGTACTAATGTGTTTTCTATGTGGTTAGGTTAGGTTAGGTTAGGTTAGGTTAGGTTAGGTTAGGTTAGTTTAGCTTTTTTTCGATTTTGGGTGGTCGGATCGAGACGGGAGTGGTGTCAGAGGATAGGGCTCGACGAGCGCTATACAGGAATGAAGGAAAATTGAAAATAGGGCGTAGTCGGAAAAAGAAAATCGGAAAATAGATGTTTTTTAGGAGTTTTAGGTGAAAATTAGGAAAATTTAAGGACGAATTTTCAAAAGATGTTTAGAGACAGGTGCGCGAAGTAATTACGCGTCTTTTGGTACCGCACAGTGGTAGGTAAATTTGAAATCTAATAATAAACTATTGCAATATCGTGTAATTTTTTAAAGAAAATTAAATTTAATGTAAATTTTGAAAAATTTTAGGTGAAATTAAAAACAAATTGGACAGTCGGATAGAGCACTTCAAGACGAATCTTTTGATGTATAACACTATTATAAAAGGACAACTAATGGGTAAGTACTAATGTGTTTTCTATGTGGTTAGGTTAGGTTAGGTTAGGTTAGGTTAGGTTAGGTTAGGTTAGTTTAGCTTTTCTTCGATTTTGGGTGGTCGGATCGAGACGGGAGTGGTGTCAGAGGATAGGGCTCGACGAGCGCTATACAGGAATGAAGGAAAATTGAAAATAGGGCGTAGTCGGAAAAAGAAAATCGGAAAATAGATGTTTTTTAGGAGTTTTAGGTGAAAATTAGGAAAATTTAAGGACGAATTTTCAAAAGATGTTTAGAGACAGGTGCGCGAAGTAATTACGCGTCTTTTGGTACCGCACAGTGGTAGGTAAATTTGAAATCTAATAATAAACTATTGCAATATCGTGTAATTTTTTAAAGAAAATTAAATTTAATGTAAATTTTGAAAAATTTTAGGTGAAATTAAAAACAAATTGGACAGTCGGATAGAGCACTTCAAGACGAATCTTTTGATGTATAACACTATTATAAAAGGACAACTAATGGGTAAGTACTAATGTGTTTTCTATGTGGTTAGGTTAGGTTAGGTTAGGTTAGGTTAGGTTAGGTTAGGTTAGTTTAGCTTTTTTTCGATTTTGGGTGGTCGGATCGAGACGGGAGTGGTGTCAGAGGATAGGGCTCGACGAGCGCTATACAGGAATGAAGGAAAATTGAAAATAGGGCGTAGTCGGAAAAAGAAAATCGGAAAATAGATGTTTTTTAGGAGTTTTAGGTGAAAATTAGGAAAATTTAAGGACGAATTTTCAAAAGATGTTTAGAGACAGGTGCGCGAAGTAATTACGCGTCTTTTGGTACCGCACAGTGGTAGGTAAATTTGAAATCTAATAATAAACTATTGCAATATCGTGTAATTTTTTAAAGAAAATTAAATTTAATGTAAATTTTGAAAAATTTTAGGTGAAATTAAAAACAAATTGGACAGTCGGATAGAGCACTTCAAGACGAATCTTTTGATGTATAACACTATTATAAAAGGACAACTAATGGGTAAGTACTAATGTGTTTTCTATGTGGTTAGGTTAGGTTAGGTTAGGTTAGGTTAGGTTAGGTTAGGTTAGTTTAGCTTTTTTTCGATTTTGGGTGGTCGGATCGAGACGGGAGTGGTGTCAGAGGATAGGGCTCGACGAGCGCTATACAGGAATGAAGGAAAATTGAAAATAGGGCGTAGTCGGAAAAAGAAAATCGGAAAATAGATGTTTTTTAGGAGTTTTAGGTGAAAATTAGGAAAATTTAAGGACGAATTTTCAAAAGATGTTTAGAGACAGGTGCGCGAAGTAATTACGCGTCTTTTGGTACCGCACAGTGGTAGGTAAATTTGAAATCTAATAATAAACTATTGCAATATCGTGTAATTTTTTAAAGAAAATTAAATTTAATGTAAATTTTGAAAAATTTTAGGTGAAATTAAAAACAAATTGGACAGTCGGATAGAGCACTTCAAGACGAATCTTTTGATGTATAACACTATTATAAAAGGACAACTAATGGGTAAGTACTAATGTGTTTTCTATGTGGTTAGGTTAGGTTAGGTTAGGTTAGGTTAGGTTAGGTTAGGTTAGTTTAGCTTTTTTTCGATTTTGGGTGGTCGGATCGAGACGGGAGTGGTGTCAGAGGATAGGGCTCGACGAGCGCTATACAGGAATGAAGGAAAATTGAAAATAGGGCGTAGTCGGAAAAAGAAAATCGGAAAATAGATGTTTTTTAGGAGTTTTAGGTGAAAATTAGGAAAATTTAAGGACGAATTTTCAAAAGATGTTTAGAGACAGGTGCGCGAAGTAATTACGCGTCTTTTGGTACCGCACAGTGGTAGGTAAATTTGAAATCTAATAATAAACTATTGCAATATCGTGTAATTTTTTAAAGAAAATTAAATTTAATGTAAATTTTGAAAAATTTTAGGTGAAATTAAAAACAAATTGGACAGTCGGATAGAGCACTTCAAGACGAATCTTTTGATGTATAACACTATTATAAAAGGACAACTAATGGGTAAGTACTAATGTGTTTTCTATGTGGTTAGGTTAGGTTAGGTTAGGTTAGGTTAGGTTAGGTTAGGTTAGTTTAGCTTTTTTTCGATTTTGGGTGGTCGGATCGAGACGGGAGTGGTGTCAGAGGATAGGGCTCGACGAGCGCTATACAGGAATGAAGGAAAATTGAAAATAGGGCGTAGTCGGAAAAAGAAAATCGGAAAATAGATGTTTTTTAGGAGTTTTAGGTGAAAATTAGGAAAATTTAAGGACGAATTTTCAAAAGATGTTTAGAGACAGGTGCGCGAAGTAATTACGCGTCTTTTGGTACCGCACAGTGGTAGGTAAATTTGAAATCTAATAATAAACTATTGCAATATCGTGTAATTTTTTAAAGAAAATTAAATTTAATGTAAATTTTGAAAAATTTTAGGTGAAATTAAAAACAAATTGGACAGTCGGATAGAGCACTTCAAGACGAATCTTTTGATGTATAACACTATTATAAAAGGACAACTAATGGGTAAGTACTAATGTGTTTTCTATGTGGTTAGGTTAGGTTAGGTTAGGTTAGGTTAGGTTAGGTTAGGTTAGTTTAGCTTTTTTTCGATTTTGGGTGGTCGGATCGAGACGGGAGTGGTGTCAGAGGATAGGGCTCGACGAGCGCTATACAGGAATGAAGGAAAATTGAAAATAGGGCGTAGTCGGAAAAAGAAAATCGGAAAATAGATGTTTTTTAGGAGTTTTAGGTGAAAATTAGGAAAATTTAAGGACGAATTTTCAAAAGATGTTTAGAGACAGGTGCGCGAAGTAATTACGCGTCTTTTGGTACCGCACAGTGGTAGGTAAATTTGAAATCTAATAATAAACTATTGCAATATCGTGTAATTTTTTAAAGAAAATTAAATTTAATGTAAATTTTGAAAAATTTTAGGTGAAATTAAAAACAAATTGGACAGTCGGATAGAGCACTTCAAGACGAATCTTTTGATGTATAACACTATTATAAAAGGACAACTAATGGGTAAGTACTAATGTGTTTTCTATGTGGTTAGGTTAGGTTAGGTTAGGTTAGGTTAGGTTAGGTTAGGTTAGTTTAGCTTTTTTTCGATTTTGGGTGGTCGGATCGAGACGGGAGTGGTGTCAGAGGATAGGGCTCGACGAGCGCTATACAGGAATGAAGGAAAATTGAAAATAGGGCGTAGTCGGAAAAAGAAAATCGGAAAATAGATGTTTTTTAGGAGTTTTAGGTGAAAATTAGGAAAATTTAAGGACGAATTTTCAAAAGATGTTTAGAGACAGGTGCGCGAAGTAATTACGCGTCTTTTGGTACCGCACAGTGGTAGGTAAATTTGAAATCTAATAATAAACTATTGCAATATCGTGTAATTTTTTAAAGAAAATTAAATTTAATGTAAATTTTGAAAAATTTTAGGTGAAATTAAAAACAAATTGGACAGTCGGATAGAGCACTTCAAGACGAATCTTTTGATGTATAACACTATTATAAAAGGACAACTAATGGGTAAGTACTAATGTGTTTTCTATGTGGTTAGGTTAGGTTAGGTTAGGTTAGGTTAGGTTAGGTTAGGTTAGTTTAGCTTTTTTTCGATTTTGGGTGGTCGGATCGAGACGGGAGTGGTGTCAGAGGATAGGGCTCGACGAGCGCTATACAGGAATGAAGGAAAATTGAAAATAGGGCGTAGTCGGAAAAAGAAAATCGGAAAATAGATGTTTTTTAGGAGTTTTAGGTGAAAATTAGGAAAATTTAAGGACGAATTTTCAAAAGATGTTTAGAGACAGGTGCGCGAAGTAATTACGCGTCTTTTGGTACCGCACAGTGGTAGGTAAATTTGAAATCTAATAATAAACTATTGCAATATCGTGTAATTTTTTAAAGAAAATTAAATTTAATGTAAATTTTGAAAAATTTTAGGTGAAATTAAAAACAAATTGGACAGTCGGATAGAGCACTTCAAGACGAATCTTTTGATGTATAACACTATTATAAAAGGACAACTAATGGGTAAGTACTAATGTGTTTTCTATGTGGTTAGGTTAGGTTAGGTTAGGTTAGGTTAGGTTAGGTTAGGTTAGTTTAGCTTTTTTTCGATTTTGGGTGGTCGGATCGAGACGGGAGTGGTGTCAGAGGATAGGGCTCGACGAGCGCTATACAGGAATGAAGGAAAATTGAAAATAGGGCGTAGTCGGAAAAAGAAAATCGGAAAATAGATGTTTTTTAGGAGTTTTAGGTGAAAATTAGGAAAATTTAAGGACGAATTTTCAAAAGATGTTTAGAGACAGGTGCGCGAAGTAATTACGCGTCTTTTGGTACCGCACAGTGGTAGGTAAATTTGAAATCTAATAATAAACTATTGCAATATCGTGTAATTTTTTAAAGAAAATTAAATTTAATGTAAATTTTGAAAAATTTTAGGTGAAATTAAAAACAAATTGGACAGTCGGATAGAGCACTTCAAGACGAATCTTTTGATGTATAACACTATTATAAAAGGACAACTAATGGGTAAGTACTAATGTGTTTTCTATGTGGTTAGGTTAGGTTAGGTTAGGTTAGGTTAGGTTAGGTTAGGTTAGTTTAGCTTTTTTTCGATTTTGGGTGGTCGGATCGAGACGGGAGTGGTGTCAGAGGATAGGGCTCGACGAGCGCTATACAGGAATGAAGGAAAATTGAAAATAGGGCGTAGTCGGAAAAAGAAAATCGGAAAATAGATGTTTTTTAGGAGTTTTAGGTGAAAATTAGGAAAATTTAAGGACGAATTTTCAAAAGATGTTTAGAGACAGGTGCGCGAAGTAATTACGCGTCTTTTGGTACCGCACAGTGGTAGGTAAATTTGAAATCTAATAATAAACTATTGCAATATCGTGTAATTTTTTAAAGAAAATTAAATTTAATGTAAATTTTGAAAAATTTTAGGTGAAATTAAAAACAAATTGGACAGTCGGATAGAGCACTTCAAGACGAATCTTTTGATGTATAACACTATTATAAAAGGACAACTAATGGGTAAGTACTAATGTGTTTTCTATGTGGTTAGGTTAGGTTAGGTTAGGTTAGGTTAGGTTAGGTTAGGTTAGTTTAGCTTTTTTTCGATTTTGGGTGGTCGGATCGAGACGGGAGTGGTGTCAGAGGATAGGGCTCGACGAGCGCTATACAGGAATGAAGGAAAATTGAAAATAGGGCGTAGTCGGAAAAAGAAAATCGGAAAATAGATGTTTTTTAGGAGTTTTAGGTGAAATTTAGGAAAATTTAAGGACGAATTTTCAAAAGATGTTTAGAGACAGGTGCGCGAAGTAATTACGCGTCTTTTGGTACCGCACAGTGGTAGGTAAATTTGAAATCTAATAATAAACTATTGCAATATCGTGTAATTTTTTAAAGAAAATTAAATTTAATGTAAATTTTGAAAAATTTTAGGTGAAATTAAAAACAAATTGGACAGTCGGATAGAGCACTTCAAGACGAATCTTTTGATGTATAACACTATTATAAAAGGACAACTAATGGGTAAGTACTAATGTGTTTTCTATGTGGTTAGGTTAGGTTAGGTTAGGTTAGGTTAGGTTAGGTTAGGTTAGTTTAGCTTTTTTTCGATTTTGGGTGGTCGGATCGAGACGGGAGTGGTGTCAGAGGATAGGGCTCGACGAGCGCTATACAGGAATGAAGGAAAATTGAAAATAGGGCGTAGTCGGAAAAAGAAAATCGGAAAATAGATGTTTTTTAGGAGTTTTAGGTGAAAATTAGGAAAATTTAAGGACGAATTTTCAAAAGATGTTTAGAGACAGGTGCGCGAAGTAATTACGCGTCTTTTGGTACCGCACAGTGGTAGGTAAATTTGAAATCTAATAATAAACTATTGCAATATCGTGTAATTTTTTAAAGAAAATTAAATTTAATGTAAATTTTGAAAAATTTTAGGTGAAATTAAAAACAAATTGGACAGTCGGATAGAGCACTTCAAGACGAATCTTTTGATGTATAACACTATTATAAAAGGACAACTAATGGGTAAGTACTAATGTGTTTTCTATGTGGTTAGGTTAGGTTAGGTTAGGTTAGGTTAGGTTAGGTTAGGTTAGTTTAGCTTTTTTTCGATTTTGGGTGGTCGGATCGAGACGGGAGTGGTGTCAGAGGATAGGGCTCGACGAGCGCTATACAGGAATGAAGGAAAATTGAAAATAGGGCGTAGTCGGAAAAAGAAAATCGGAAAATAGATGTTTTTTAGGAGTTTTAGGTGAAAATTAGGAAAATTTAAGGACGAATTTTCAAAAGATGTTTAGAGACAGGTGCGCGAAGTAATTACGCGTCTTTTGGTACCGCACAGTGGTAGGTAAATTTGAAATCTAATAATAAACTATTGCAATATCGTGTAATTTTTTAAAGAAAATTAAATTTAATGTAAATTTTGAAAAATTTTAGGTGAAATTAAAAACAAATTGGACAGTCGGATAGAGCACTTCAAGACGAATCTTTTGATGTATAACACTATTATAAAAGGACAACTAATGGGTAAGTACTAATGTGTTTTCTATGTGGTTAGGTTAGGTTAGGTTAGGTTAGGTTAGGTTAGGTTAGGTTAGTTTAGCTTTTTTTCGATTTTGGGTGGTCGGATCGAGACGGGAGTGGTGTCAGAGGATAGGGCTCGACGAGCGCTATACAGGAATGAAGGAAAATTGAAAATAGGGCGTAGTCGGAAAAAGAAAATCGGAAAATAGATGTTTTTTAGGAGTTTTAGGTGAAAATTAGGAAAATTTAAGGACGAATTTTCAAAAGATGTTTAGAGACAGGTGCGCGAAGTAATTACGCGTCTTTTGGTACCGCACAGTGGTAGGTAAATTTGAAATCTAATAATAAACTATTGCAATATCGTGTAATTTTTTAAAGAAAATTAAATTTAATGTAAATTTTGAAAAATTTTAGGTGAAATTAAAAACAAATTGGACAGTCGGATAGAGCACTTCAAGACGAATCTTTTGATGTATAACACTATTATAAAAGGACAACTAATGGGTAAGTACTAATGTGTTTTCTATGTGGTTAGGTTAGGTTAGGTTAGGTTAGGTTAGGTTAGGTTAGGTTAGTTTAGCTTCCCCCCCGAGGGCCGCCACCTTGTCGTGGTGGGGGGGCTTGCGTGTCCCGATGATCTCCAAGGCTATGCCGTACAGGGTTTCCCATAACGGACAGGCTTGGAAGGAGGGGCCAGACCAAGAGCGGCTCACAGTTGGGTCTCTCCGCACGGTGTTGTGCAGATGAGACCATGGGGTGGGGTCTCTCCACGTGTCCCTCTGACTTATCAGAGGGCACTGTGGATGAGACCAGGGTGGGTAAAACCCTTGAGGTTTACTCACCCAAACGCGGGGGCGACGGGCTGTCGGTCACGGCAGCATGGCTTAGGCCACCGTCGGCCAACTCGCTCCCTGACCCGTAGGCGTCAGGGGTGAGGGCTGCCACTTCGGTGGGAGCCGCGAGGAAGAAAACCTCTCTAAAAAATTACCCTAAGTCGGTGTCTCTCCACGTGTCCCTCTGCTTTAGCAGAGGGCACTGTGGATGGGACCAGGGTGGGATAAACCCTTGAGGTTTACCCACCCTAACGCGGGGGCGACGGGCTGTCGGTCGCGAGACTGGCAGCATGGCTTAGGCCACCGTCGGCCAACTCGCTCCCTGACCCGTAGGCGTCAGGGGTGAGGGCCGCCACTTCGGTGGGGGCCGCGAGGAAGAAAACCTCTATAAAAAATTACCCTAATCCCAAGCTCTGGCCTTGGCGATGGGATGAATGGTTGGGGGGTACCCAATCCCGAGAGGCAGGGGATCTCACCCCGTTCAAAAAAAGAAAAAACAATGGCTAGTTCTAAAACGAGTAATTTTCCCCAGGGGGGTCCCGGCTCAGCCGGGGAGTCCCCCCTCCTGTCCTCGGACGGGAGCTGCCCTCCGTATCCTGGGGTGGGCAAGAACTGCCTCGTAGGTCAGCAATCCGCTGGCCTCCGTGAACACAACGCAAGCGAACTCATAACGGACACCGAATTAGAAGAGAGAGTGGCGAGAGAGGAGGAGACACAAGTGACTGCGGAGGAGTCTGACTCCTCGGCGGTGACTCTAGTGACGGTGTCGTCCGGAGACGACACGGCGGGACGCTTCTGGTGCAGTGCGCGGAAGCGGCCCCGAAAGGAAGGGGAAAAGGAGCCGGCAGTGGTCGAGCAGTCTGCTCCCACGCCGGAGACGAGGCGAGGGAGAGGGCGACCGCCCACAACGGGCGAATACGTCGGCCTGGCAAAAGCCAAGCAGGCGTATCTCAAAGCCCAGAGAGAAGAGGAGAGGCTCCGGGCGGAGATGGAGGTGGCCGAGATGGCCCGAGACCTCCGATCTCGGTCTCGCTCTCGGTCGAGGTGTCTGTCCGACACGTCGTCGCTGTCTCGCGGCGAAGACGGACCCTCGACCCAGGAGCTTCGCAAAAAGGCGGAGGACAGCGTGCTCCTCATCCAGGCTGTCGCGACGAAGTCGCGCAACCTGAAGGGCACGCTGCAGAGGGACCTCAAGGAGGCCTCTGCAACCTTGATGGGAGTGGTAGCGGAACTGGCAGAGCGGTCCGCTACGCAGGAGACGGCTCGGCTCGAGAGGGCCAATGCCCGCCTGCAGAGCGAGGTCGCTGAACTCCGCAAGGAGATCGCGGAACTGCGGGCGAGCCTCGCTAGGCCCACTGAGCCGAGCGGAGCCGATCGAGACGCCTTGCTGATGCGGTCAATCATGGTGGAAGTGGGGACCATGATGGACGCAAAGCTCGAGGCGATCAAGATGCGGCTCCCTCCTGAGCCACGCCTCCGGCCGCCTTTGGCCGCCGACAGGGCGAGGGCTGAGGCTGCGCCTCCCGCTCCTGAGCTGCGCCTCCAGCCGCCTCAGGCCGCCGTCAGGGCAAGGGATGAGGCAGAGCCTCCCGCTCCCCCTCCCGCGAAGAAGAGGAAAGCGCCTCCCAAGGCGTATTCGGAGGTGGCAGCGCCGACCCCTGGCGCCCCGAAGCCCCCGACGGCGGCCGTGTCCGAGGAGTGGACTGAGGCTGCCAAGCGGGGCAAGCGAAGCAAGCGGGGAGGCAAAAAGGGCAGCGCACCGGCGGACAAGCCCCCGCCTAAGAAGAACCCGGCGGCGAAGCTTCGCGCCCCGCGCTCGGCTGCGGTGTCCATCACCATCCAGCCGGGCGCCACGGTGGAGGGCAAAGAGCTGACGTACAAGGACGTGCTCGACGGGGCGAAGCGGCGTATTGACCTGGAAGGCTTAGGCCTGAAGGGTCTGCGCTTCAGAACCGCCGTGACGGGGGCCCGCATGCTCGAGATCCCCGGGGCTGACAGCGGAGAGAAGGCGGACCTGCTGGCGGGCAAGCTGCGGGAGGTCCTTCCTGTGGACCTGGTCCGCGTCTCCAGGCCCGTGAAGTGCGCAGACCTGCGCATCAGCGAGCTGGATGACGCGGTGTCCCAGGAGGAGGTGGCGGCCGCGGTGGCCCGCTCCGGGGAATGCCCCGCCGAGCAGGTCAAGTGCGGGGAGATCCGCCGCTTCTCCCCCGACAGCCCCGGCACGGCGTGGGTGCGCTGCCCTATTCCGGCGGCGAAAAAGGTCGCCTCCAGCGGGCGGCTACTGGTGGGGTGGGTGTCGGCCCGGGTCAGGCTCCTAGAGGCCAAGCCCCTGCGCTGCTTCCGGTGCCTCGACTCGGGGCACGTACGGAGCAAGTGCACCGGCGAGGTGGACCGCAGTGACACCTGCTATCGCTGCGGTCAACCGGGCCACAAGGCGGCTGGCTGCTCCGCTGCCCCACACTGCCCGCTGTGCGAGGCCAAGCAGAAGCCGGCGGACCACAGAGCGGGAAGCGGAGCCTGTACCGCTCCCGCCTCCGCCAAGTCCGCCAAGTCCGGCCCCAAAAAGAAGGGCAAAAAGAAAGGAAAGCCCGCCGGGAAAGGCCCAACAGCCCACCCCCGACCGGCCCGCCCGTCCGCCGCTGACGCGGAACGCGCCGCGAGGGTTGCAGACATGGTCGTAGATTAAGTATGGCCATGTCTGTCCTTCAGGCGAACCTCAACCACTCGGCCAGAGCTCAGGACCTCTTGTACCAGAGCCTGGCCGAGTGGTCGATCCAAGCGGCGGTGGTGGCGGAGCCTTACCTCGTCCCCGCCAGGGACAACTGGGTTGGTGACCGGGAGGACACGGTGGCGATCGTCGCGCAGACGGCCGCCGGCTCCCCGCCCTTCGACAAAACAGCGAAGGGCCACGGATGCGTCGCGGCCACCCTTATGGGCGTGACGATCGTCGGCGTGTACTTCTCGCCGAACCGGAGCCTGGCCGCATTCGAGCAATTTCTGCTCGAGGTCAGTGCTCTGGTCGGCCAGAGTCACCCAATCCCGGTCCTGGTCGCCGGGGACTTCAACGCCAAGTCGACGGCTTGGGGTTCCCCGGCCACCGATGCGCGGGGCGAGGTACTGGAGGAATGGGCTGCCACGTCGGGCTTGGTTCTCCTGAACCGGGGGTCGGTAGACACGTGCGTGCGGCACAACGGGGGTTCCATCGTGGACCTCACGTTCGCGACCCCGTGTCTTGCGCGCCGTGTCCAAAACTGGAGGGTGCTCGGGGAGGCGGAGACGCTCTCGGACCACCGGTATATCCGGTTCGAGGTCGCCGCCAACCCTGGAGCTCCACAGAGCCGGCCCCCGCGCGGGGAAGGACCGCGCTGGGCCCTCAAGACCTTGGACGGTGACGTCATCGTTGAGGCGTCCATCGTCCAGGCTTGGTTACCGGCGCCGGAGGGCCCGGCGGCCGACGTGGACGGGCGAGCGGAGCGGTTGAGCGAGTCGATGGCGCAGGTGTGCGACGCCGGTATGTCGCGCGCCAGACCGCTCCCGCCCCGCAGATGGGTGTACTGGTGGTCGGCGGACCTACGCCGGCTTCGCGAAGCGTGCGTAGCGGCCAGACGCCAGTACACCCATTACCGAAGGCGGCGAAGGCGGGTGGACGCCGAGGAAAGCCGCCTCTACGCCGCGTACAGGGAGAGATGCGTCTCTCTGCAGATCGCCATACGGGAGGCAAAGGCCGAGTCGTGGGGAGAGTGGTTGGAGACTCTGAATAGAGATCCCTGGGGGCGCCCGTACAAGACGGTGCGTGGTCAGCTGCGCCCCTGGGCCCCTCCGCTGACCCAGAGTCTCCAACCAGAGTTGGTGGATAACATCGTCGCCACTCTCTTCCCAGAGAGGGCCGACTCGGTGCCTCCGCCTATGGCGGCTGCATCGTCGGAGAGCTCAGACGCCCCGATACCCGAGGTGTCTCGGGCGGAGCTGGAGGCTGCGGTGGAGCGGCTCCGCGCCAAGAGCACGGCACCGGGCCCCGACGGGGTGCCCGGTAGGGTGTGGGCGCTAGCCCTGGAGGCCCTCGGGCCCAGGGTGGTCGAGCTCTTCGACGCCTGTATGCGGCGTGGTCGCTTTCCTCGAAGGTGGAAGGTCGGCAGGCTCGTGCTGCTGCGCAAGGAGGGCCGCCCGGCGGACTCGCCGTCGGCATACCGGCCCATAGTGTTGCTCGACGAGGTGAGCAAGCTCTTCGAGCGGATTATTTCCGCGCGCCTCGTAGAGCACCTCGAACGGGTCGGGCCGGGGTTGAGCGACCGGCAGTTCGGTTTCCGCCGGGGCCGGTCAACGGTCGACGCCATCGCGCGTGTGAGGGACCTCTCGGAGGAGGCAGTGTCCCGGGGAGAGGTTGTTCTGGCGGTGTCTCTAGACATCGCCAACGCCTTCAACACCCTCCCCTGGGGCTGTGTTCGGGCGGCGCTGGGATACCACGGCGTGCCCGAATACCTGCGCCGTCTCCTCACCGACTACTTCTCCGAGAGGGAAGTGGTGTACCCGACGCGCGACGGATGGGGCCGCCGGGTAATGACGTGCGGTGTTCCACAGGGATCGGTTCTCGGGCCGCTCCTGTGGAACATCGGCTACGACTGGGTGCTGCGGGGCGCGAATCTGCGGGGGGTCGACGTAACGTGTTACGCCGACGATACCCTCGTCACGTCCTGCGGCACCACGTACCGAGAGGCGGCCCTCTTGGCGACGGCCGGAGTGGCCCAAGTGGTGGCCCGAATCCGCCGGCTGGGGCTGGAGGTGGCGCTGGATAAGTCGGAGGCTCTGTGCTTTCACGGAGCCCGACGCGCCCCTCCCGCAGGATCCCAGCTGGTGGTCGGCGGTGTCTCCATCGCTGTCGAGTCGACGATGCGGTACCTAGGCCTCGTCCTCGACAGCCGATGGAACTTCCGGGAGCACTTCCGGCGACTGGTCCCCAGGTTGTTGCGAGCGGCCGGCGCTCTGAGCTGGCTGCTGCCGAACCTGGGCGGGCCGTCAGTCGCGTGCCGCCGGTTGTACGCCGGGGTGGTGCGGTCGATGGCCCTGTATGGGGCCCCGATATGGGCGGACACCCTGATCGCCCAGAACAGGACTCTCCTGCGCCAAGCGCAACGGGTCCTGGCGATCAGGGTGGTGAGAGGGTACCGCACCATCTCGTGCGAGGCGGCGTGCGTCCTGGCCGGGACCCCACCGTGGGACCTGGACGCGGAAGTGCTCTCGGCAGTGTACTGGCGCCGCAGCGCAGCAACACGAGCCAATGGGGTGGAACCAGAGCCGGGGGAGGCCGGGCGGCAGGGGCGACTCGACCGCCAGGTCCTCCTCCGGAAATGGAAGGACAGGCTGGCGGAGCCGACCGCCGGCAGACGGACAGTGGAGGCGATTCGGCCCGTCCTGGAAGGGTGGGTCGATCGCCGACACGGGGCCCTCACCTTCCACGCTGTGCAGATCCTGACGGGGCACGGTTGCTTCGGCAGGTACCTGTGCAGCGTGGCGGGTCGAGAGCCGACCAGCGTGTGCCACGCCTGTGGGTGTCCGGAGGACACGGCGGAGCACACGCTGGTGGAATGCCCCGAATGGGACGAGCCGCGGGCGATGCTCGCCGCGGCTATAGGGGACGACCTGTCGCTGCCGGGCGTAGTGAAAGCCATGGTCGGCAGCGACAGAGCGTGGAAGGCGGTGCTCCGATTTTGCGCCACGGTGATGGCGCAGAAGGAGGCGGCGGAGCGGGCGAGGGAAGACGACCCTCTGTCGACCCCGATCCGCCGCAAGAGAGTGGGGCGCAGGCGCCTGGCGCATGAGCGCCGCCTTCCCCCATAACGCGGGTCTCCGGGCGGTGGAACCGGGGGGTACCATCGCCCAGCAGGAAGAGACCCCCGTGACGGCTGGCGTGTCACGTGTTCCGGCACGCCAGGTTGTATGGTGAGTGGCGCTCCAGGTGAGCGCCCCACATGATGGGCCCCTAGTCCCGGGCAACCGTCGGCGGAGCAGCGGACGTGTGCGTAAGCGTTCCCGCAGCTCCGCCGGAAGACGGTGAGGAGGAACACCGCTGGTTTTTAGCCGGTAAGAGTCCGGCATAACCCGACAGCGCCCCCGCGTCTGTCGGGTATCCATGAGGATTTTCCAGCGATATCAAAAAAAAAAAAAAAAAGGTTAGTTTAGCTTTTTTTCGATTTTGGGTGGTCGGATCGAGACGGGAGTGGTGTCAGAGGATAGGGCTCGACGAGCGCTATACAGGAATGAAGGAAAATTGAAAATAGGGCGTAGTCGGAAAAAGAAAATCGGAAAATAGATGTTTTTTAGGAGTTTTAGGTGAAAATTAGGAAAATTTAAGGACGAATTTTCAAAAGATGTTTAGAGACAGGTGCGCGAAGTAATTACGCGTCTTTTGGTACCGCACAGTGGTAGGTAAATTTGAAATCTAATAATAAACTATTGCAATATCGTGTAATTTTTTAAAGAAAATTAAATTTAATGTAAATTTTGAAAAATTTTAGGTGAAATTAAAAACAAATTGGACAGTCGGATAGAGCACTTCAAGACGAATCTTTTGATGTATAACACTATTATAAAAGGACAACTAATGGGTAAGTACTAATGTGTTTTCTATGTGGTTAGGTTAGGTTAGGTTAGGTTAGGTTAGGTTAGGTTAGGTTAGTTTAGCTTTTTTTCGATTTTGGGTGGTCGGATCGAGACGGGAGTGGTGTCAGAGGATAGGGCTCGACGAGCGCTATACAGGAATGAAGGAAAATTGAAAATAGGGCGTAGTCGGAAAAAGAAAATCGGAAAATAGATGTTTTTTAGGAGTTTTAGGTGAAAATTAGGAAAATTTAAGGACGAATTTTCAAAAGATGTTTAGAGACAGGTGCGCGAAGTAATTACGCGTCTTTTGGTACCGCACAGTGGTAGGTAAATTTGAAATCTAATAATAAACTATTGCAATAGAGTTAGTGTAATGAAAAATAATAAATCCAGATAGATATTGAGTGCAAAAAGTAAACAGTTCAGTTGTATCATATTCACTAAGGACTTTTTTATGTGGTGTTAATATAATCTTCAAGTGCAGTGCGTCAAAAAGACAATAATCGTGCTATTAAAATTCATAACACTTACGAGTATCATAATCTACCCTCAAATAAAACAATATTTCTTACTCAAGAAATATAATTACAAGACATATCAAACACATACAATAAAACCAAAATATAAATACTAAATAGTAATCATGCTGAAATGTAATTCATGTGGAAAGTTTATGGCTGCAGCAGAAGGTGTCGCCTGCCCAAAGTGTAAGAACAAATCACATAGGGCCTGTGTTAACGTCCCAGAAGGTGTAAAAATACAACCCTCATGGTTATGCCCGGAGTGTAAAGCACGACAGCCAAAAACTGGGAACCAGACCACACCGGTGAGAGGACTCAGTTCCATGTACCATTCCGACGGCCAAAGTGAGGAGACGCAAAACGTACCCGTGCAAGTTGCTATTAGCGAATGTCAGGAGCTGGGGCTAGCTACGGAATTGCGCCAATTCCGGGAAGAGATGCGCGAAACTCGTGAGGAATTTAAAAGATTTCGGCAGGAAATGGTGGAGATTCGAACTATTATAAAAACATGCGAGACACGCCTCGATACTTTGGAGACAAAATTTGAGGCGTTGGAAAGTCGCAACGCTCAGGTGGCGCCCGAAACGGAAGACATAGCTGCCGTCGAGGCCATCATCTCAGGCCTCCGGCAGGACTTGAATGATCGGGATCAGGAGTTGTTATTGACAGACGTCGAGGTCGCGGGCATCCCGGAGGAAAGTGCGGAAAATTTGTTACATATTGTAACCGCTTGTGCCTCAAAATTAAGCGTAACATTAGAAGAGCGTGATATTGTGAGCTGCTCGCGTGTGGGCGGTATAGTGCGCGGCGAACAGAGCGGCCCCGCGCGACCTCGGCCGATAGCAGTCCGGCTGGCGCGCAGGCAGGTGCGAGACTCGCTGCTGCAGGCCGCGCGCGTACGCCGCTCGCTCACCACTGAGGGCATCGGACTGCGGCAACCCGTCGCCCGTCCGTTCTTTATCAACGAGCGCTTGACCAAAACCAATCGCCAGCTATTTTTCAAGGCCAGGGAACGAGGGAAGCAACTTAGCTGGCGATACATTTGGACAAAAGAAGGCAAAATCTACGTCCGCCGGGAACATGGGACTGCCTCATTCCGTATAAAAAGCGATGTAGACCTGGACAGGGTTTTTGGGAAAGACGATGTTCGGCCAATAATAACAAAATAACAAAACAATATGTAGTCATTCCTTTGTGTGTAAAATGTTCTATTTCTTATTGTTTATTTCTTATTGTTTATTATGTGTCACAAATAGCTACTTATAACCTTAACCTGTACCTCATGAATTGCCATAAGAAATTTAACAATGTTCGCATGTGTTGTAGTGACTTCACAGAAACAACATTAAATTGTAACAATTATGATGCTTTCCCGCAGCTTGTTTTTTACTTCATAATCTTCATAAATAACCACATATTCATGTCCCATTCGATTTTAACATTAATTATAACATATATACATATACATATACATATAAATATAAACTATAATAGGAAAAGCAAAACAGTTAACTATAAATATATTATAACACTTACTCATATAAATACAACTCGCATATTTAATTTAAAAAAACATAAAACTAGTCTGAAAACATGTGTAAAACCTCAACCTGTCCATCTCTCCTAGAACAAATATCAAGGTTGGTTTACTAAATGCAGGTTCCCTAGGTACACGCCATGATGAATTCATTGTAGCAATGCAACGACACAGTGTCGACGTGATGGCCATCAACGAGACGTGGCTGCGGGAGGGCGAGGAGGGACGCGCACCCGCCGTCCCCGGCTACCGGCTGCGGCACACACCGAGGTCCAGTGACGGTGAGCGCCAGCGAGGCGGAGGAGTAGCCTTCTTCGTGCGACGAGGGCTCTGCGCCCGCACACTGCCTCACCCGCCCGCCCCGCTCGTTGAACAATTGTGGATCTCTGTCACAGTCGGTGGAAAAAAACTTATCATTGGCACTGCATACCGGCCGCAATGGCAAAGCGTAGACTTGTTTTTAAATGCTCTCACGGCCACCCTAGGGACACTCTCGTGGAGTGAAAACTTAATACTCCTAGGTGACTTTAACATTAATTTGTTAAATACGACATTAAACTCCACCATAAAGCTCAATAACTTCTTCACCTGCTTTAAATTAAACCAATGTGTGACTAGCCCAACGCACTTTACGGAGTATACAGAGACACTAATTGACGTAATATGTACGGATGTTAAGTTGCATACAGTTATCGTTGATCATATACCACAATTGAGTAGTCATGCCTTTTTAACATGCGAATTAAATATAAAGAAAAATAAACCCAAACCAGTAAAAATTACCCGGCGGCTCTTACATCATATTGACGAGGACGCGTTTCAAAGAGATCTTACATCAATCGACTGGAACCATATAGACTCCATGACTGATGTTAATGATCAAGTTGCTCTATTTAACGCAGCTACTATTTATCTCTTTGATAAGCATGCTCCCTTAAAACATAAAACCATAAAATCCCAACAGCTTCCTTGGATTACATATAATATCAAACTAATGATGGAGACGAGAGACGAAGCATATAAATACATGCGAAAAAACAAAAACAACGAAGTTAAAAAAGAGTTTTATAAAGATTTAAAAACAGCATGCTCCGAGGCACTGCATAGGGAAAAACAAGCCTACTTCACCTTTTACGTGAATCAAAATGTAAACAATCCACGGGATATGTGGAAACATATCAAAACAAATGTAAGACTTAAAACCAAAAATGAGATCCCCAGTCTAATATTTAATGATCCAGATAAGTTAAATGATCACTTTCTAAACGTTCCTGGTAATAAACATGTCACATTATCTCATTTAACATACTTTGAATTTCACAGTTTTTCGAATAATGTCTTCAACATAATGGAAATTCAAGAAAATGATGTTGTGAGAGCCCTGAAATCTTTAAAATCAAATGCAATCGGGGTTGATGGTATTTCGCTGGCCATGATACGAATGACGCTACCCACTACATTAACTAGCATCACAGCTATGGTAAACACATCAATTAGGACGAGCACGTACCCCACTATATGGCAGCATGCGTTGGTTAAACCCATCCCCAAAATCTCAAATCCAACAAACGAAAAGGATCTGAGGCCAATTAGTATACTCCCATGTTTATCCAAAATAACTGAGAAACTAGTTTCGGAACAATTTATAAAATTTGTGGAGAATTCTCGTATTCTACCAGAGTTGCAATCCGGTTTTCGGAGAAATTATAGTACTGCGACCGCTCTATCCCAGGTAGTTGACGACATACTAACAGCCCAAGATAAAGGTCAAGGTACACTACTAGTTTTACTAGATTTTTCTAGGGCCTTTGACTGTATAAATATAACAATACTATTATCCAAACTACGATATTACGGATGCAGTAGCAGTACCATACAATGGTTTGACAGTTACTTTAAAAATCGGGTTCAAACTGTCGAATTAAATGACAGTGACACGGGAGCAATATACACATCTAGCCCAAAACAAATTCGTACCGGTGTACCACAGGGCTCGATACTTGCCCCAACACTGTTTGCTATCTACAGCGCTGACATAATAAAAAGCATAAAGCACTGTAAGTATCATCTATACGCCGACGACCTACAAGTGTATATATCTTGTAACCCTAGTGACACACAAGAAACCGTCAGAAAAATTAATGAAGACTTGGATCGTATAGCAGTATGGTGTGATTTAAATGGGCTTGTTCTAAATGGGAAAAAATCCAAATTTTTAATAATGGGGTCTAACAGCCAAATAAATAAGATTTCCGATCAAGGGGTACTTATACAGATCAGAGACGAAAATGTAGAACGAGTAAGCGAGGCTCGCAATCTGGGACTTATAATGGATGATAAGTTGCGGTTTGAGAAACATATACTGAATACTAGTAGAAATTGTTTTTACAGATTAAAGGTATTGTATCAAATTCGTAAATTTCTTAACACGGACATTCGCATTAAGTTATGTGACTCACTAGTCTTGTCAAAATTCAACTACATGGACGTGGTATACGGTCCCAGGTTGCTAGCCCGCACTCGACAGCTCATTCAACGTGTTCAGAACTCTTGCGCGAGATTTTGCTTCCCGATACCTCCCCGCACGCACGTAACTCCGTATCTTAACAATGCAAAAATGTTGAAGATGGAACATCGAAGAAAACTACACTTGGCTTCTCTCCTTTTCGGTGTTGTACGAAACCAGGTGCCTCCTTATCTAGCCGCGAAGTTGGTGTGGACTCGAGATGTCAAATATGAGAAAACCAGAGACCGAGGCGCAACATTACACATTCTCCAGCATAAAACTCAAGCCTTTCAGGGCACTTTCAAATATGCTGCGTCAAAGATCTGGAACGACCTGCCACCGCCTCTGGTATATCTGAAATCAATAAAAACGTTCAGAACTAAATACAAAGCACACTTAATTAATTTACAGATTAACTCTATAATATAAATATAATTATATATACAAATATAAATATAAACATAATTTAGTAAATATACCAAGTAATTTTTAAAATAACTTACCCAACAGCTCCGCGTCAGTCCCACACCACCTTCTTCTTACCTCTTGTCTCCAGAACAACAACAACAACAAAACGAACGCCGTAACATTATTATATTACTCTATTTACACAGATTTAATGCAATTGACTATTATTTTTTATTAATATGTAATACTATCATTACTAAAATAAAATAAAAAGATCTATATATTTTTTATATTATATATTTTTTATTTTTATTTATTTATTATCAATACTAATATGTTATCAGTAATTAGGTACCTACTTAAAAAGTAAAAAAAAATAAAAACACATTGTCGCCTGTGAGTCACCAAAAGGGCCCACTGAAAATCAGCGCCGTGGCGAATGCTACGGCAAAACGCTGAGTGGGAACCTTTCTCTGGCACTACAACACACACGAACATTGTAACACTGTATAACTCAATCCTTAACTTATCTTCAGTTTAGTATAAAAATATGTTGTGTGTGTGTTTAGCCAGAAATAAATGTTTTCTTTCTTTCTTTCTTTCTTTCTTTCAATATCGTGTAATTTTTTAAAGAAAATTAAATTTAATGTAAATTTTGAAAAATTTTAGGTGAAATTAAAAACAAATTGGACAGTCGGATAGAGCACTTCAAGACGAATCTTTTGATGTATAACACTATTATAAAAGGACAACTAATGGGTAAGTACTAATGTGTTTTCTATGTGGTTAGGTTAGGTTAGGTTAGGTTAGGTTAGGTTAGGTTAGGTTAGTTTAGCTTTTTTTCGATTTTGGGTGGTCGGATCGAGACGGGAGTGGTGTCAGAGGATAGGGCTCGACGAGCGCTATACAGGAATGAAGGAAAATTGAAAATAGGGCGTAGTCGGAAAAAGAAAATCGGAAAATAGATGTTTTTTAGGAGTTTTAGGTGAAAATTAGGAAAATTTAAGGACGAATTTTCAAAAGATGTTTAGAGACAGGTGCGCGAAGTAATTACGCGTCTTTTGGTACCGCACAGTGGTAGGTAAATTTGAAATCTAATAATAAACTATTGCAATATCGTGTAATTTTTTAAAGAAAATTAAATTTAATGTAAATTTTGAAAAATTTTAGGTGAAATTAAAAACAAATTGGACAGTCGGATAGAGCACTTCAAGACGAATCTTTTGATGTATAACACTATTATAAAAGGACAACTAATGGGTAAGTACTAATGTGTTTTCTATGTGGTTAGGTTAGGTTAGGTTAGGTTAGGTTAGGTTAGGTTAGGTTAGTTTAGCTTTTTTTCGATTTTGGGTGGTCGGATCGAGACGGGAGTGGTGTCAGAGGATAGGGCTCGACGAGCGCTATACAGGAATGAAGGAAAATTGAAAATAGGGCGTAGTCGGAAAAAGAAAATCGGAAAATAGATGTTTTTTAGGAGTTTTAGGTGAAAATTAGGAAAATTTAAGGACGAATTTTCAAAAGATGTTTAGAGACAGGTGCGCGAAGTAATTACGCGTCTTTTGGTACCGCACAGTGGTAGGTAAATTTGAAATCTAATAATAAACTATTGCAATATCGTGTAATTTTTTAAAGAAAATTAAATTTAATGTAAATTTTGAAAAATTTTAGGTGAAATTAAAAACAAATTGGACAGTCGGATAGAGCACTTCAAGACGAATCTTTTGATGTATAACACTATTATAAAAGGACAACTAATGGGTAAGTACTAATGTGTTTTCTATGTGGTTAGGTTAGGTTAGGTTAGGTTAGGTTAGGTTAGGTTAGTTTAGCTTTTTTTCGATTTTGGGTGGTCGGATCGAGACGGGAGTGGTGTCAGAGGATAGGGCTCGACGAGCGCTATACAGGAATGAAGGAAAATTGAAAATAGGGCGTAGTCGGAAAAAGAAAATCGGAAAATAGATGTTTTTTAGGAGTTTTAGGTGAAAATTAGGAAAATTTAAGGACGAATTTTCAAAAGATGTTTAGAGACAGGTGCGCGAAGTAATTACGCGTCTTTTGGTACCGCACAGTGGTAGGTAAATTTGAAATCTAATAATAAACTATTGCAATATCGTGTAATTTTTTAAAGAAAATTAAATTTAATGTAAATTTTGAAAAATTTTAGGTGAAATTAAAAACAAATTGGACAGTCGGATAGAGCACTTCAAGACGAATCTTTTGATGTATAACACTATTATAAAAGGACAACTAATGGGTAAGTACTAATGTGTTTTCTATGTGGTTAGGTTAGGTTAGGTTAGGTTAGGTTAGGTTAGGTTAGGTTAGTTTAGCTTTTTTTCGATTTTGGGTGGTCGGATCGAGACGGGAGTGGTGTCAGAGGATAGAGCTCGACGAGCGCTATACAGGAATGAAGGAAAATTGAAAATAGGGCGTAGTCGGAAAAATAAAATCGGAAAATAGATGTTTTTTAGGAGTTTTAGGTGAAAATTAGGAAAATTTAAGGACGAATTTTCAAAAGATGTTTAGAGACAGGTGCGCGAAGTAATTACGCGTCTTTTGGTACCGCACAGTGGTAGGTAAATTTGAAATCTAATAATAAACTATTGCAATATCGTGTAATTTTTTAAAGAAAATTAAATTTAATGTAAATTTTGAAAAATTTTAGGTGAAATTAAAAACAAATTGGACAGTCGGATAGAGCACTTCAAGACGAATCTTTTGATGTATAACACTATTATAAAAGGACAACTAATGGGTAAGTACTAATGTGTTTTCTATGTGGTTAGGTTAGGTTAGGTTAGGTTAGGTTAGGTTAGGTTAGGTTAGTTTAGCTTTTTTTCGATTTTGGGTGGTCGGATCGAGACGGGAGTGGTGTCAGAGGATAGGGCTCGACGAGCGCTATACAGGAATGAAGGAAAATTGAAAATAGGGCGTAGTCGGAAAAAGAAAATCGGAAAATAGATGTTTTTTAGGAGTTTTAGGTGAAAATTAGGAAAATTTAAGGACGAATTTTCAAAAGATGTTTAGAGACAGGTGCGCGAAGTAATTACGCGTCTTTTGGTACCGCACAGTGGTAGGTAAATTTGAAATCTAATAATAAACTATTGCAATATCGTGTAATTTTTTAAAGAAAATTAAATTTAATGTAAATTTTGAAAAATTTTAGGTGAAATTAAAAACAAATTGGACAGTCGGATAGAGCACTTCAAGACGAATCTTTTGATGTATAACACTATTATAAAAGGACAACTAATGGGTAAGTACTAATGTGTTTTCTATGTGGTTAGGTTAGGTTAGGTTAGGTTAGGTTAGGTTAGGTTAGGTTAGTTTAGCTTTTTTTCGATTTTGGGTGGTCGGATCGAGACGGGAGTGGTGTCAGAGGATAGGGCTCGACGAGCGCTATACAGGAATGAAGGAAAATTGAAAATAGGGCGTAGTCGGAAAAAGAAAATCGGAAAATAGATGTTTTTTAGGAGTTTTAGGTGAAAATTAGGAAAATTTAAGGACGAATTTTCAAAAGATGTTTAGAGACAGGTGCGCGAAGTAATTACGCGTCTTTTGGTACCGCACAGTGGTAGGTAAATTTGAAATCTAATAATAAACTATTGCAATATCGTGTAATTTTTTAAAGAAAATTAAATTTAATGTAAATTTTGAAAAATTTTAGGTGAAATTAAAAACAAATTGGACAGTCGGATAGAGCACTTCAAGACGAATCTTTTGATGTATAACACTATTATAAAAGGACAACTAATGGGTAAGTACTAATGTGTTTTCTATGTGGTTAGGTTAGGTTAGGTTAGGTTAGGTTAGGTTAGGTTAGGTTAGTTTAGCTTTTTTTCGATTTTGGGTGGTCGGATCGAGACGGGAGTGGTGTCAGAGGATAGGGCTCGACGAGCGCTATACAGGAATGAAGGAAAATTGAAAATAGGGCGTAGTCGGAAAAAGAAAATCGGAAAATAGATGTTTTTTAGGAGTTTTAGGTGAAAATTAGGAAAATTTAAGGACGAATTTTCAAAAGATGTTTAGAGACAGGTGCGCGAAGTAATTACGCGTCTTTTGGTACCGCACAGTGGTAGGTAAATTTGAAATCTAATAATAAACTATTGCAATATCGTGTAATTTTTTAAAGAAAATTAAATTTAATGTAAATTTTGAAAAATTTTAGGTGAAATTAAAAACAAATTGGACAGTCGGATAGAGCACTTCAAGACGAATCTTTTGATGTATAACACTATTATAAAAGGACAACTAATGGGTAAGTACTAATGTGTTTTCTATGTGGTTAGGTTAGGTTAGGTTAGGTTAGGTTAGGTTAGGTTAGGTTAGTTTAGCTTTTTTTCGATTTTGGGTGGTCGGATCGAGACGGGAGTGGTGTCAGAGGATAGGGCTCGACGAGCGCTATACAGGAATGAAGGAAAATTGAAAATAGGGCGTAGTCGGAAAAAGAAAATCGGAAAATAGATGTTTTTTAGGAGTTTTAGGTGAAAATTAGGAAAATTTAAGGACGAATTTTCAAAAGATGTTTAGAGACAGGTGCGCGAAGTAATTACGCGTCTTTTGGTACCGCACAGTGGTAGGTAAATTTGAAATCTAATAATAAACTATTGCAATATCGTGTAATTTTTTAAAGAAAATTAAATTTAATGTAAATTTTGAAAAATTTTAGGTGAAATTAAAAACAAATTGGACAGTCGGATAGAGCACTTCAAGACGAATCTTTTGATGTATAACACTATTATAAAAGGACAACTAATGGGTAAGTACTAATGTGTTTTCTATGTGGTTAGGTTAGGTTAGGTTAGGTTAGGTTAGGTTAGGTTAGGTTAGTTTAGCTTTTTTTCGATTTTGGGTGGTCGGATCGAGACGGGAGTGGTGTCAGAGGATAGGGCTCGACGAGCGCTATACAGGAATGAAGGAAAATTGAAAATAGGGCGTAGTCGGAAAAAGAAAATCGGAAAATAGATGTTTTTTAGGAGTTTTAGGTGAAAATTAGGAAAATTTAAGGACGAATTTTCAAAAGATGTTTAGAGACAGGTGCGCGAAGTAATTACGCGTCTTTTGGTACCGCACAGTGGTAGGTAAATTTGAAATCTAATAATAAACTATTGCAATATCGTGTAATTTTTTAAAGAAAATTAAATTTAATGTAAATTTTGAAAAATTTTAGGTGAAATTAAAAACAAATTGGACAGTCGGATAGAGCACTTCAAGACGAATCTTTTGATGTATAACACTATTATAAAAGGACAACTAATGGGTAAGTACTAATGTGTTTTCTATGTGGTTAGGTTAGGTTAGGTTAGGTTAGGTTAGGTTAGGTTAGGTTAGTTTAGCTTTTTTTCGATTTTGGGTGGTCGGATCGAGACGGGAGTGGTGTCAGAGGATAGGGCTCGACGAGCGCTATACAGGAATGAAGGAAAATTGAAAATAGGGCGTAGTCGGAAAAAGAAAATCGGAAAATAGATGTTTTTTAGGAGTTTTAGGTGAAAATTAGGAAAATTTAAGGACGAATTTTCAAAAGATGTTTAGAGACAGGTGCGCGAAGTAATTACGCGTCTTTTGGTACCGCACAGTGGTAGGTAAATTTGAAATCTAATAATAAACTATTGCAATATCGTGTAATTTTTTAAAGAAAATTAAATTTAATGTAAATTTTGAAAAATTTTAGGTGAAATTAAAAACAAATTGGACAGTCGGATAGAGCACTTCAAGACGAATCTTTTGATGTATAACACTATTATAAAAGGACAACTAATGGGTAAGTACTAATGTGTTTTCTATGTGGTTAGGTTAGGTTAGGTTAGGTTAGGTTAGGTTAGGTTAGGTTAGTTTAGCTTTTTTTCGATTTTGGGTGGTCGGATCGAGACGGGAGTGGTGTCAGAGGATAGGGCTCGACGAGCGCTATACAGGAATGAAGGAAAATTGAAAATAGGGCGTAGTCGGAAAAAGAAAATCGGAAAATAGATGTTTTTTAGGAGTTTTAGGTGAAAATTAGGAAAATTTAAGGACGAATTTTCAAAAGATGTTTAGAGACAGGTGCGCGAAGTAATTACGCGTCTTTTGGTACCGCACAGTGGTAGGTAAATTTGAAATCTAATAATAAACTATTGCAATATCGTGTAATTTTTTAAAGAAAATTAAATTTAATGTAAATTTTGAAAAATTTTAGGTGAAATTAAAAACAAATTGGACAGTCGGATAGAGCACTTCAAGACGAATCTTTTGATGTATAACACTATTATAAAAGGACAACTAATGGGTAAGTACTAATGTGTTTTCTATGTGGTTAGGTTAGGTTAGGTTAGGTTAGGTTAGGTTAGGTTAGGTTAGTTTAGCTTTTTTTCGATTTTGGGTGGTCGGATCGAGACGGGAGTGGTGTCAGAGGATAGGGCTCGACGAGCGCTATACAGGAATGAAGGAAAATTGAAAATAGGGCGTAGTCGGAAAAAGAAAATCGGAAAATAGATGTTTTTTAGGAGTTTTAGGTGAAAATTAGGAAAATTTAAGGACGAATTTTCAAAAGATGTTTAGAGACAGGTGCGCGAAGTAATTACGCGTCTTTTGGTACCGCACAGTGGTAGGTAAATTTGAAATCTAATAATAAACTATTGCAATATCGTGTAATTTTTTAAAGAAAATTAAATTTAATGTAAATTTTGAAAAATTTTAGGTGAAATTAAAAACAAATTGGACAGTCGGATAGAGCACTTCAAGACGAATCTTTTGATGTATAACACTATTATAAAAGGACAACTAATGGGTAAGTACTAATGTGTTTTCTATGTGGTTAGGTTAGGTTAGGTTAGGTTAGGTTAGGTTAGGTTAGGTTAGTTTAGCTTTTTTTCGATTTTGGGTGGTCGGATCGAGACGGGAGTGGTGTCAGAGGATAGGGCTCGACGAGCGCTATACAGGAATGAAGGAAAATTGAAAATAGGGCGTAGTCGGAAAAAGAAAATCGGAAAATAGATGTTTTTTAGGAGTTTTAGGTGAAAATTAGGAAAATTTAAGGACGAATTTTCAAAAGATGTTTAGAGACAGGTGCGCGAAGTAATTACGCGTCTTTTGGTACCGCACAGTGGTAGGTAAATTTGAAATCTAATAATAAACTATTGCAATATCGTGTAATTTTTTAAAGAAAATTAAATTTAATGTAAATTTTGAAAAATTTTAGGTGAAATTAAAAACAAATTGGACAGTCGGATAGAGCACTTCAAGACGAATCTTTTGATGTATAACACTATTATAAAAGGACAACTAATGGGTAAGTACTAATGTGTTTTCTATGTGGTTAGGTTAGGTTAGGTTAGGTTAGGTTAGGTTAGGTTAGGTTAGTTTAGCTTTTTTTCGATTTTGGGTGGTCGGATCGAGACGGGAGTGGTGTCAGAGGATAGGGCTCGACGAGCGCTATACAGGAATGAAGGAAAATTGAAAATAGGGCGTAGTCGGAAAAAGAAAATCGGAAAATAGATGTTTTTTAGGAGTTTTAGGTGAAAATTAGGAAAATTTAAGGACGAATTTTCAAAAGATGTTTAGAGACAGGTGCGCGAAGTAATTACGCGTCTTTTGGTACCGCACAGTGGTAGGTAAATTTGAAATCTAATAATAAACTATTGCAATATCGTGTAATTTTTTAAAGAAAATTAAATTTAATGTAAATTTTGAAAAATTTTAGGTGAAATTAAAAACAAATTGGACAGTCGGATAGAGCACTTCAAGACGAATCTTTTGATGTATAACACTATTATAAAAGGACAACTAATGGGTAAGTACTAATGTGTTTTCTATGTGGTTAGGTTAGGTTAGGTTAGGTTAGGTTAGGTTAGGTTAGGTTAGTTTAGCTTTTTTTCGATTTTGGGTGGTCGGATCGAGACGGGAGTGGTGTCAGAGGATAGGGCTCGACGAGCGCTATACAGGAATGAAGGAAAATTGAAAATAGGGCGTAGTCGGAAAAAGAAAATCGGAAAATAGATGTTTTTTAGGAGTTTTAGGTGAAAATTAGGAAAATTTAAGGACGAATTTTCAAAAGATGTTTAGAGACAGGTGCGCGAAGTAATTACGCGTCTTTTGGTACCGCACAGTGGTAGGTAAATTTGAAATCTAATAATAAACTATTGCAATATCGTGTAATTTTTTAAAGAAAATTAAATTTAATGTAAATTTTGAAAACTTTTAGGTGAAATTAAAAACAAATTGGACAGTCGGATAGAGCACTTCAAGACGAATCTTTTGATGTATAACACTATTATAAAAGGACAACTAATGGGTAAGTACTAATGTGTTTTCTATGTGGTTAGGTTAGGTTAGGTTAGGTTAGGTTAGGTTAGGTTAGGTTAGTTTAGCTTTTTTTCGATTTTGGGTGGTCGGATCGAGACGGGAGTGGTGTCAGAGGATAGGGCTCGACGAGCGCTATACAGGAATGAAGGAAAATTGAAAATAGGGCGTAGTCGGAAAAAGAAAATCGGAAAATAGATGTTTTTTAGGAGTTTTAGGTGAAAATTAGGAAAATTTAAGGACGAATTTTCAAAAGATGTTTAGAGACAGGTGCGCGAAGTAATTACGCGTCTTTTGGTACCGCACAGTGGTAGGTAAATTTGAAATCTAATAATAAACTATTGCAATATCGTGTAATTTTTTAAAGAAAATTAAATTTAATGTAAATTTTGAAAAATTTTAGGTGAAATTAAAAACAAATTGGACAGTCGGATAGAGCACTTCAAGACGAATCTTTTGATGTATAACACTATTATAAAAGGACAACTAATGGGTAAGTACTAATGTGTTTTCTATGTGGTTAGGTTAGGTTAGGTTAGGTTAGGTTAGGTTAGGTTAGGTTAGTTTAGCTTTTTTTCGATTTTGGGTGGTCGGATCGAGACGGGAGTGGTGTCAGAGGATAGGGCTCGACGAGCGCTATACAGGAATGAAGGAAAATTGAAAATAGGGCGTAGTCGGAAAAAGAAAATCGGAAAATAGATGTTTTTTAGGAGTTTTAGGTGAAAATTAGGAAAATTTAAGGACGAATTTTCAAAAGATGTTTAGAGACAGGTGCGCGAAGTAATTACGCGTCTTTTGGTACCGCACAGTGGTAGGTAAATTTGAAATCTAATAATAAACTATTGCAATATCGTGTAATTTTTTAAAGAAAATTAAATTTAATGTAAATTTTGAAAAATTTTAGGTGAAATTAAAAACAAATTGGACAGTCGGATAGAGCACTTCAAGACGAATCTTTTGATGTATAACACTATTATAAAAGGACAACTAATGGGTAAGTACTAATGTGTTTTCTATGTGGTTAGGTTAGGTTAGGTTAGGTTAGGTTAGGTTAGGTTAGGTTAGTTTAGCTTTTTTTCGATTTTGGGTGGTCGGATCGAGACGGGAGTGGTGTCAGAGGATAGGGCTCGACGAGCGCTATACAGGAATGAAGGAAAATTGAAAATAGGGCGTAGTCGGAAAAAGAAAATCGGAAAATAGATGTTTTTTAGGAGTTTTAGGTGAAAATTAGGAAAATTTAAGGACGAATTTTCAAAAGATGTTTAGAGACAGGTGCGCGAAGTAATTACGCGTCTTTTGGTACCGCACAGTGGTAGGTAAATTTGAAATCTAATAATAAACTATTGCAATATCGTGTAATTTTTTAAAGAAAATTAAATTTAATGTAAATTTTGAAAAATTTTAGGTGAAATTAAAAACAAATTGGACAGTCGGATAGAGCACTTCAAGACGAATCTTTTGATGTATAACACTATTATAAAAGGACAACTAATGGGTAAGTACTAATGTGTTTTCTATGTGGTTAGGTTAGGTTAGGTTAGGTTAGGTTAGGTTAGGTTAGGTTAGTTTAGCTTTTTTTCGATTTTGGGTGGTCGGATCGAGACGGGAGTGGTGTCAGAAGATAGGGCTCGACGAGCGCTATACAGGAATGAAGGAAAATTGAAAATAGGGCGTAGTCGGAAAAAGAAAATCGGAAAATAGATGTTTTTTAGGAGTTTTAGGTGAAAATTAGGAAAATTTAAGGACGAATTTTCAAAAGATGTTTAGAGACAGGTGCGCGAAGTAATTACGCGTCTTTTGGTACCGCACAGTGGTAGGTAAATTTGAAATCTAATAATAAACTATTGCAATATCGTGTAATTTTTTAAAGAAAATTAAATTTAATGTAAATTTTGAAAAATTTTAGGTGAAATTAAAAACAAATTGGACAGTCGGATAGAGCACTTCAAGACGAATCTTTTGATGTATAACACTATTATAAAAGGACAACTAATGGGTAAGTACTAATGTGTTTTCTATGTGGTTAGGTTAGGTTAGGTTAGGTTAGGTTAGGTTAGGTTAGGTTAGTTTAGCTTTTTTTCGATTTTGGGTGGTCGGATCGAGACGGGAGTGGTGTCAGAGGATAGAGCTCGACGAGCGCTATACAGGAATGAAGGAAAATTGAAAATAGGGCGTAGTCGGAAAAATAAAATCGGAAAATAGATGTTTTTTAGGAGTTTTAGGTGAAAATTAGGAAAATTTAAGGACGAATTTTCAAAAGATGTTTAGAGACAGGTGCGCGAAGTAATTACGCGTCTTTTGGTACCGCACAGTGGTAGGTAAATTTGAAATCTAATAATAAACTATTGCAATATCGTGTAATTTTTTAAAGAAAATTAAATTTAATGTAAATTTTGAAAAATTTTAGGTGAAATTAAAAACAAATTGGACAGTCGGATAGAGCACTTCAAGACGAATCTTTTGATGTATAACACTATTATAAAAGGACAACTAATGGGTAAGTACTAATGTGTTTTCTATGTGGTTAGGTTAGGTTAGGTTAGGTTAGGTTAGGTTAGGTTAGGTTAGTTTAGCTTTTTTTCGATTTTGGGTGGTCGGATCGAGACGGGAGTGGTGTCAGAGGATAGGGCTCGACGAGCGCTATACAGGAATGAAGGAAAATTGAAAATAGGGCGTAGTCGGAAAAAGAAAATCGGAAAATAGATGTTTTTTAGGAGTTTTAGGTGAAAATTAGGAAAATTTAAGGACGAATTTTCAAAAGATGTTTAGAGACAGGTGCGCGAAGTAATTACGCGTCTTTTGGTACCGCACAGTGGTAGGTAAATTTGAAATCTAATAATAAACTATTGCAATATCGTGTAATTTTTTAAAGAAAATTAAATTTAATGTAAATTTTGAAAAATTTTAGGTGAAATTAAAAACAAATTGGACAGTCGGATAGAGCACTTCAAGACGAATCTTTTGATGTATAACACTATTATAAAAGGACAACTAATGGGTAAGTACTAATGTGTTTTCTATGTGGTTAGGTTAGGTTAGGTTAGGTTAGGTTAGGTTAGGTTAGGTTAGTTTAGCTTTTTTTCGATTTTGGGTGGTCGGATCGAGACGGGAGTGGTGTCAGAGGATAGGGCTCGACGAGCGCTATACAGGAATGAAGGAAAATTGAAAATAGGGCGTAGTCGGAAAAAGAAAATCGGAAAATAGATGTTTTTTAGGAGTTTTAGGTGAAAATTAGGAAAATTTAAGGACGAATTTTCAAAAGATGTTTAGAGACAGGTGCGCGAAGTAATTACGCGTCTTTTGGTACCGCACAGTGGTAGGTAAATTTGAAATCTAATAATAAACTATTGCAATATCGTGTAATTTTTTAAAGAAAATTAAATTTAATGTAAATTTTGAAAAATTTTAGGTGAAATTAAAAACAAATTGGACAGTCGGATAGAGCACTTCAAGACGAATCTTTTGATGTATAACACTATTATAAAAGGACAACTAATGGGTAAGTACTAATGTGTTTTCTATGTGGTTAGGTTAGGTTAGGTTAGGTTAGGTTAGGTTAGGTTAGGTTAGTTTAGCTTTTTTTCGATTTTGGGTGGTCGGATCGAGACGGGAGTGGTGTCAGAGGATAGGGCTCGACGAGCGCTATACAGGAATGAAGGAAAATTGAAAATAGGGCGTAGTCGGAAAAAGAAAATCGGAAAATAGATGTTTTTTAGGAGTTTTAGGTGAAAATTAGGAAAATTTAAGGACGAATTTTCAAAAGATGTTTAGAGACAGGTGCGCGAAGTAATTACGCGTCTTTTGGTACCGCACAGTGGTAGGTAAATTTGAAATCTAATAATAAACTATTGCAATATCGTGTAATTTTTTAAAGAAAATTAAATTTAATGTAAATTTTGAAAAATTTTAGGTGAAATTAAAAACAAATTGGACAGTCGGATAGAGCACTTCAAGACGAATCTTTTGATGTATAACACTATTATAAAAGGACAACTAATGGGTAAGTACTAATGTGTTTTCTATGTGGTTAGGTTAGGTTAGGTTAGGTTAGGTTAGGTTAGGTTAGGTTAGTTTAGCTTTTTTTCGATTTTGGGTGGTCGGATCGAGACGGGAGTGGTGTCAGAGGATAGGGCTCGACGAGCGCTATACAGGAATGAAGGAAAATTGAAAATAGGGCGTAGTCGGAAAAAGAAAATCGGAAAATAGATGTTTTTTAGGAGTTTTAGGTGAAAATTAGGAAAATTTAAGGACGAATTTTCAAAAGATGTTTAGAGACAGGTGCGCGAAGTAATTACGCGTCTTTTGGTACCGCACAGTGGTAGGTAAATTTGAAATCTAATAATAAACTATTGCAATATCGTGTAATTTTTTAAAGAAAATTAAATTTAATGTAAATTTTGAAAAATTTTAGGTGAAATTAAAAACAAATTGGACAGTCGGATAGAGCACTTCAAGACGAATCTTTTGATGTATAACACTATTATAAAAGGACAACTAATGGGTAAGTACTAATGTGTTTTCTATGTGGTTAGGTTAGGTTAGGTTAGGTTAGGTTAGGTTAGGTTAGTTTAGCTTTTTTTCGATTTTGGGTGGTCGGATCGAGACGGGAGTGGTGTCAGAGGATAGGGCTCGACGAGCGCTATACAGGAATGAAGGAAAATTGAAAATAGGGCGTAGTCGGAAAAAGAAAATCGGAAAATAGATGTTTTTTAGGAGTTTTAGGTGAAAATTAGGAAAATTTAAGGACGAATTTTCAAAAGATGTTTAGAGACAGGTGCGCGAAGTAATTACGCGTCTTTTGGTACCGCACAGTGGTAGGTAAATTTGAAATCTAATAATAAACTATTGCAATATCGTGTAATTTTTTAAAGAAAATTAAATTTAATGTAAATTTTGAAAAATTTTAGGTGAAATTAAAAACAAATTGGACAGTCGGATAGAGCACTTCAAGACGAATCTTTTGATGTATAACACTATTATAAAAGGACAACTAATGGGTAAGTACTAATGTGTTTTCTATGTGGTTAGGTTAGGTTAGGTTAGGTTAGGTTAGGTTAGGTTAGGTTAGTTTAGCTTTTTTTCGATTTTGGGTGGTCGGATCGAGACGGGAGTGGTGTCAGAGGATAGGGCTCGACGAGCGCTATACAGGAATGAAGGAAAATTGAAAATAGGGCGTAGTCGGAAAAATAAAATCGGAAAATAGATGTTTTTTAGGAGTTTTAGGTGAAAATTAGGAAAATTTAAGGACGAATTTTCAAAAGATGTTTAGAGACAGGTGCGCGAAGTAATTACGCGTCTTTTGGTACCGCACAGTGGTAGGTAAATTTGAAATCTAATAATAAACTATTGCAATATCGTGTAATTTTTTAAAGAAAATTAAATTTAATGTAAATTTTGAAAAATTTTAGGTGAAATTAAAAACAAATTGGACAGTCGGATAGAGCACTTCAAGACGAATCTTTTGATGTATAACACTATTATAAAAGGACAACTAATGGGTAAGTACTAATGTGTTTTCTATGTGGTTAGGTTAGGTTAGGTTAGGTTAGGTTAGGTTAGGTTAGGTTAGTTTAGCTTTTTTTCGATTTTGGGTGGTCGGATCGAGACGGGAGTGGTGTCAGAGGATAGGGCTCGACGAGCGCTATACAGGAATGAAGGAAAATTGAAAATAGGGCGTAGTCGGAAAAAGAAAATCGGAAAATAGATGTTTTTTAGGAGTTTTAGGTGAAAATTAGGAAAATTTAAGGACGAATTTTCAAAAGATGTTTAGAGACAGGTGCGCGAAGTAATTACGCGTCTTTTGGTACCGCACAGTGGTAGGTAAATTTGAAATCTAATAATAAACTATTGCAATATCGTGTAATTTTTTAAAGAAAATTAAATTTAATGTAAATTTTGAAAAATTTTAGGTGAAATTAAAAACAAATTGGACAGTCGGATAGAGCACTTCAAGACGAATCTTTTGATGTATAACACTATTATAAAAGGACAACTAATGGGTAAGTACTAATGTGTTTTCTATGTGGTTAGGTTAGGTTAGGTTAGGTTAGGTTAGGTTAGGTTAGGTTAGTTTAGCTTTTTTTCGATTTTGGGTGGTCGGATCGAGACGGGAGTGGTGTCAGAGGATAGGGCTCGACGAGCGCTATACAGGAATGAAGGAAAATTGAAAATAGGGCGTAGTCGGAAAAAGAAAATCGGAAAATAGATGTTTTTTAGGAGTTTTAGGTGAAAATTAGGAAAATTTAAGGACGAATTTTCAAAAGATGTTTAGAGACAGGTGCGCGAAGTAATTACGCGTCTTTTGGTACCGCACAGTGGTAGGTAAATTTGAAATCTAATAATAAACTATTGCAATATCGTGTAATTTTTTAAAGAAAATTAAATTTAATGTAAATTTTGAAAAATTTTAGGTGAAATTAAAAACAAATTGGACAGTCGGATAGAGCACTTCAAGACGAATCTTTTGATGTATAACACTATTATAAAAGGACAACTAATGGGTAAGTACTAATGTGTTTTCTATGTGGTTAGGTTAGGTTAGGTTAGGTTAGGTTAGGTTAGGTTAGGTTAGTTTAGCTTTTTTTCGATTTTGGGTGGTCGGATCGAGACGGGAGTGGTGTCAGAGGATAGGGCTCGACGAGCGCTATACAGGAATGAAGGAAAATTGAAAATAGGGCGTAGTCGGAAAAAGAAAATCGGAAAATAGATGTTTTTTAGGAGTTTTAGGTGAAAATTAGGAAAATTTAAGGACGAATTTTCAAAAGATGTTTAGAGACAGGTGCGCGAAGTAATTACGCGTCTTTTGGTACCGCACAGTGGTAGGTAAATTTGAAATCTAATAATAAACTATTGCAATATCGTGTAATTTTTTAAAGAAAATTAAATTTAATGTAAATTTTGAAAAATTTTAGGTGAAATTAAAAACAAATTGGACAGTCGGATAGAGCACTTCAAGACGAATCTTTTGATGTATAACACTATTATAAAAGGACAACTAATGGGTAAGTACTAATGTGTTTTCTATGTGGTTAGGTTAGGTTAGGTTAGGTTAGGTTAGGTTAGGTTAGGTTAGTTTAGCTTTTTTTCGATTTTGGGTGGTCGGATCGAGACGGGAGTGGTGTCAGAGGATAGGGCTCGACGAGCGCTATACAGGAATGAAGGAAAATTGAAAATAGGGCGTAGTCGGAAAAAGAAAATCGGAAAATAGATGTTTTTTAGGAGTTTTAGGTGAAAATTAGGAAAATTTAAGGACGAATTTTCAAAAGATGTTTAGAGACAGGTGCGCGAAGTAATTACGCGTCTTTTGGTACCGCACAGTGGTAGGTAAATTTGAAATCTAATAATAAACTATTGCAATATCGTGTAATTTTTTAAAGAAAATTAAATTTAATGTAAATTTTGAAAAATTTTAGGTGAAATTAAAAACAAATTGGACAGTCGGATAGAGCACTTCAAGACGAATCTTTTGATGTATAACACTATTATAAAAGGACAACTAATGGGTAAGTACTAATGTGTTTTCTATGTGGTTAGGTTAGGTTAGGTTAGGTTAGGTTAGGTTAGGTTAGGTTAGTTTAGCTTTTTTTCGATTTTGGGTGGTCGGATCGAGACGGGAGTGGTGTCAGAGGATAGGGCTCGACGAGCGCTATACAGGAATGAAGGAAAATTGAAAATAGGGCGTAGTCGGAAAAAGAAAATCGGAAAATAGATGTTTTTTAGGAGTTTTAGGTGAAAATTAGGAAAATTTAAGGACGAATTTTCAAAAGATGTTTAGAGACAGGTGCGCGAAGTAATTACGCGTCTTTTGGTACCGCACAGTGGTAGGTAAATTTGAAATCTAATAATAAACTATTGCAATATCGTGTAATTTTTTAAAGAAAATTAAATTTAATGTAAATTTTGAAAAATTTTAGGTGAAATTAAAAACAAATTGGACAGTCGGATAGAGCACTTCAAGACGAATCTTTTGATGTATAACACTATTATAAAAGGACAACTAATGGGTAAGTACTAATGTGTTTTCTATGTGGTTAGGTTAGGTTAGGTTAGGTTAGGTTAGGTTAGGTTAGGTTAGTTTAGCTTTTTTTCGATTTTGGGTGGTCGGATCGAGACGGGAGTGGTGTCAGAGGATAGGGCTCGACGAGCGCTATACAGGAATGAAGGAAAATTGAAAATAGGGCGTAGTCGGAAAAAGAAAATCGGAAAATAGATGTTTTTTAGGAGTTTTAGGTGAAAATTAGGAAAATTTAAGGACGAATTTTCAAAAGATGTTTAGAGACAGGTGCGCGAAGTAATTACGCGTCTTTTGGTACCGCACAGTGGTAGGTAAATTTGAAATCTAATAATAAACTATTGCAATATCGTGTAATTTTTTAAAGAAAATTAAATTTAATGTAAATTTTGAAAAATTTTAGGTGAAATTAAAAACAAATTGGACAGTCGGATAGAGCACTTCAAGACGAATCTTTTGATGTATAACACTATTATAAAAGGACAACTAATGGGTAAGTACTAATGTGTTTTCTATGTGGTTAGGTTAGGTTAGGTTAGGTTAGGTTAGGTTAGGTTAGGTTAGTTTAGCTTTTTTTCGATTTTGGGTGGTCGGATCGAGACGGGAGTGGTGTCAGAGGATAGGGCTCGACGAGCGCTATACAGGAATGAAGGAAAATTGAAAATAGGGCGTAGTCGGAAAAAGAAAATCGGAAAATAGATGTTTTTTAGGAGTTTTAGGTGAAAATTAGGAAAATTTAAGGACGAATTTTCAAAAGATGTTTAGAGACAGGTGCGCGAAGTAATTACGCGAATTATGGATGTTGGCTGTCGGTGGGGGGTTGCAAAAAACGATATACTGTTCGTACTTGATTTAATTAAAAAAAGGGAAAGAATATATAATAAAACTTTAAACCTAACTTATCTAAACCTAACTAACTGGGCTCAATTACTACGCGATCGAGTAAGAGCACCAGCAGCGGAGGCGACCGCTTGCTTCGACGATTCGGGCAAGAGCGTCGTGTGGCGGAGACGTTTGGGCGAGGCGTCGCTGGTCCGTGGGTGGCCGCAGTTCTCCAAGAAGAAGCTGGTGTTGCGCAAGGCTCCACGACCGTGTGAATGTTTCACGGGTGGCTGTAAGCTTCGGAGAAGCAGGAAACGTTGCGCAAGGCTCCCCGAGCGTGTGAACATCACGCTGTGACGTAGGGGGTGTAAGGGCCGTATAACACCTCCCCTCGAAGATCAGCAACTATTTGCCAACGTCTAGTGAAAATGTTGCTGCACGTCTGGCTTCTGGGGATTCTATCGAAGCCTGGTGAGCATCTTGGTGAACTTTCTTCATCTTTTTCCTTATGAATATGATAGCTGCGGTAATGATGCCGATTATTGCTATTCCGTAGAAAGGTATAGTTGTATGAAGGATGCTCGATGAATCCTCTGGCTCAATTCTCACTGGGGTTTCCATCATCACTTGATGTTCAATGCTGTGTAGAGCGTTCAGGTTAGTTGATTTAAGGTTCAAATTAGCTTCCAACTTCTTTGAATAAGTTGTATAATTTGCATATGCGATGATTTCCACAGCTTTCCCGTGAAGTCGATTGTTTTCATTTGCAATTGTGAACTCCTTTGTTTTAATTTTGCAGGTGTGAGGTAGAGTGACGAGGTAGCTTCCACGAAGTATCTTGTGCAAGTTTTCGCCGCATGACAGGTGTGCTTTGGTGGGTTCCGGAAACGTGATGACATAGTGCAGGTCATCTAGCTTGATTAGCGCCTCCTTTGACATAGAGATGCGCCTAGGGATACACGATGATAGTAGGTCTTGATGTTGCAGTAAGTGATGAATGCAGTCATCTTCTGTGTATGTCTGATGATACGCACTTTGCTCGCATATGTAGCAGTTATCTATCTTCGGGCATTCAGCCTCCATGTACATGAACGCCTGAGAGTCAGTTGCTAAGTAGGGATAGGGTGGTACTATGACAGATAGGTTTTTATTTGGAACTGGGCAAAGTCTATACAATTCATAGGTTTGTGGATGGGTAATAGGAAATTTTAGGATTACCACGATCTTTCTATCCGTGAAATAAGAACCTAAGCTAATTACGTCATAATAATATCTGGTATCTAAATCTAAAATTTCATTAGTATTATAATTCTTATTTAGAGTACTTATCATTGACTTAAGGTCACTAACTGGTAAAATAGAATGATGAACTGATTTTTTACGACTAAATGCTAACATATTTTCTATCTTATCTATCTCATTTAGTAATTCCTGAACGTTCTCGTTAATAATTACAATTAATTGCGATAAATGTGCAAATTGTGCAAGGCGTCCATTAGCACTATTTGTCATGTTCACAACATACGATAGGGATGTGGCTAGTTTATCCTGATTATTTTTTAAATTAATTAGCAACTGTGACTGCTGAGTGGACAATTCCTTAAATAGAGTAATATGATCATTTAAAGTACTTGCTAATTTGCTATTATCATTTTGAAGAATTTTTATTGCATTTTCAAATTTCAGGGCATCATTGTGATCTAAATTTCCAGTTATTCCTTTGATTATCGTTCCTAGGGGGTTAATTAATCCACGCCTAATTCGCGAGATAGGTCTGAATGCTTCCAGCTGCCTTAAAGCCTTATTTAATTTAAAGTAAAGGTATTTTATTTGATAATTAAACATATTAGCGTCAGTGTTAGTTAATGTGTTAGTTATATTAGTTAACTGAAGTTTTAAATTATTAAGTTCAGTTTGCATATTTTCTACGTCTATGTCTAATATAAAGGAGTGATAATGGGATACAATTTTGGTTTTTCCTAATTGAAAGGGTAAGAGTCCGGGTCCATTGTCTAGGCTGTTAAGTTTAATTTCCTGTGCTAGGGCCAGGCTTGTCAGCGTCAACCTGTAACAAGTCAGAATTTTTATTCTTTACGGGTCGTTTCAGACGCGCTTTCGCAACGGGTCCGCGTTTCCTGGTCGTATAAATGTGTATTGGTAAGTCAGCAATAACTTTATCATGAGTGAAACGGGGGCCTAGTTTCTTTCTACTAGATAGTGGGTCGCGAATATAGACGTCCTGGTCAACTGAGCAATTAATTTCGGGTTCTCTATTCTGGTTACGTCGTGCCATTAATCTTTCGCGTTGGTTTTGCGATAATTCATGTATGATATCGTAGACTGTTACCATTTTGTCGCGGTGAGTTTGTATGTATTGTTGTAGTAACCGTTCCGATAAGTTGGTATCTACGGGGTCGCGAGGATCTATATGACCTGTTAATACCTCAAATGGTCTACACCTAGTGAGGCTATGAATTGAACTGTTGTAGGCAATCAGAGCGTAAGGGACTAAATTGCGTGCTGGCTCCCTAGTATGCTTTAATTTTAGGATTCTAAGGTGCTCTAAAAGCGTACCGTGGAAACGTTCAACTACTCCATTGCCTGTGGGTGAGTAAGCTAAAGTTTTATGGTGCTGAATTTTATGTAATTTTAAAAATTCGGCAACTACCTGGTTAGTAAATTCGGTACCTTGGTCCGTTGTTAGTGTTATAGGAAAGCCATGGTGAGTACCAAAATGTAATAAGCTTTTAATAATATTCGGGGCTGTGCAATCCGGTAAGTGATATACCTGGGCATATTTTGAAAATGCGTCAATGAAACTAATGTATTTTTCCTGCTCTATACTAATAACATCGGCATGTATTAATTCAAAGGGTTTCGAAGGTGGGGGGACAATTCTAAATTCTGGTCTTATCGGATTCCGATCGTATTTAGCACAGTTACAAATTTCGCACTCTGCAATAAATTTGTTAATGCTTTCTTTCATTTTGGGCCAAAAATAAAAATTCGATAGTGAAAGATACGTCTCTTTAGTACCGCGATGGTTCGTTTTTCCTTCATGGTACTTCCTAATCGCATCCTGTTGTAATGAATAGTCTTTGATATTTTCTAATTCTTTTTTTACCATGATTAAATTTAATGAAGAGTTTTTGAAAGTTTTTTGTAGGATAGGTATTAAAGTATACATATAGTTATTCGGTTGCACTAAAATTGCGGTTTGAAATTTGGGGTCAACATAGTTTTTAATCACGTCTAATATACTATTTTCTAGGTTACTTCCGCTTAACTCTATTTCGGTTCTAATATATTTGTCGAACGGTTTAGTAATAATGGGTTTATTTTTAGGGGGATGATTTACTATTCTTATAAAGATCTGTTTTTTATATCTATTTAATGGACTTTCGGTAATTGGTATTTCTAAAATAGGATTTTCGGCACAGGTGTGGGCTGTTTCTGTGGACGTATCCGAGTAATTTTCGGGGTTTTCCTCTACGCTGATATGTGAAAGATTGGGTATAAGTGACATCGTTTCGTCATTGTGAATTTCAACTCGCGATAACGCATCTGCGTTGGTATTGCATTGTCCCTTCTTATACACGATAGAATAATCATATTCCGCTAACTTTAATCGCCATCTAGTTAATCTAGAATTTGGTTCTCTGAGATTCATTAACCAAATTAAAGGTTTGTGATCAGTTATAATTTTGAATTTTCGTCCGAATAAATAGGGTCGAAAATATTTTGTGGCCCAAACTATGGCTAACAATTCTTTTTCTATTGTTGAATAGTTAATTTCGCTGTCATTAAGTGTACGTGATGCGTAAGCTATTGGTCTGTCGCTGCCTATCTGACCTTGCGATAGTACCGCTCCAAGAGCTACATTCGAGGCGTCGGTGGTAAGTATGAATTCCTTGCTAAAATCCGGGTACTGCAATATTGGGTCGTTTATTAATAATGATTTACAATGTTCAAAACACTTTATATAATCTGGTGTAACATTAATTTTTGCGCCTTTTTTCAAACAACTAGTCAATGGCTTCGTTAATTTAGCAAAATTAGGTATAAATCGGCGATAATATCCTAGTAGACCTAGAAATGCTTTTATCTGCTTAGTTGTACGCGGGATGGGGTATTTTATAATAGCCTTAATTTTTTCAGGATTCGGTTTTACTCCGTCCGTGGTTATTATGTGTCCTAAGTATGGAGTTTCTCGTTTTAAAAATTCACTTTTATCCATCTGGATTTTAAAGTTAGAGTCGCGGAGTCTTTGAAAGATTTTTTGCAAACTTACGATGTGTTCCTGAAGGGAAGTTGAGTATACTAATATGTCATCTTGGAAAACTGTACAAATATTGTTAATAAATCCTCTTAATACATTATCCATTACTCTCTGAAAAGTACAGGGTGAATTTTTCAATCCCATGGGCATTCTTAAGAATTCGTATTTACCGTGTTCTACACTGAATGCCGTCTTATGTATGTCGTCAGGGTGAGTTTCCACTTGGTAAAAACCGCTGGCGAGATCAAGTGTACTAAAATATTGGCACTTTCCTAACTTGTCTAGAATGTCCGTCACGTTTGGTATGGGGTATTTGTCATCGATAGTTTTTTCATTGAGTTTTCTAAAGTCGACAACTAATCTCCATTTAATTTTACCTGAAGCGTCGGGTTTTTTAGGAACTATCCAAATAGGGGCACTCCAAGCAGAGCTCGAAGGTCGAATTATACCTTGCTGTAACATTTTGCTAATTTGTTCCTGGACTTCCTCTTTATGAATGTGAGGATATCGGTAAGTTTTGCTATGTACCGGTATTTCGTCTGTCGTTCTGATACGATGTTTAATTTTATTCGTAAAAGTTAAATTTTCTCCTTCCAAATAAAAAATGTCACTATATTTTTTACACAATTTAGTCAAATTAATTGATTCTTCCTCATTTAGGTGGTCTAAACGTAAGCGTGATAGTACCTGCTTACTTCGAGAAGTGTCGTAAGTATAGTCTGTCTGTTCGTTAAAAATATGTGCTTGAATGGGTTGTGAAAGAGAAAAAATTATGTCATTTTCCGTCGGGTTAGTAATTTCAACTATAGCTTTACTATCAAATGATTTTGTTACACATTCATTAATATAACAATTTGAAAAATTTTGGTGATCAATTAGTATATCTCCTCTAGAAATGGTAGTGGGTAACTTAATTAACTTACTTGAATTAGCCGGAATGATTATTTCACACAAATTAACACTTTGCGTAAAATACGAATGAATGGGGTTTACAGCAAAAGTAGTCTTAAAGGTGTTAGTACCTAAGTCAATCTTCGCTTGCCATTGTTTCATTAAGTCACATCCTATAAGTCCGTCGAAGTATTCGTGGAATTTATAAATGAATAATTTTATAAGGGATTCGTCATTCAGTTCCTGAAAACATGGTATGGTTATGGAATAAAAGTTTTGTGTAGTTGCATGAATATTAGATACGATAAATGGATCATAGTCAATAGGTAAGTCAGGGAAATATTTTTCTACGGCATCAGGACTGATAAAAGACTGGTTTGCGCCTGTGTCGATTAAGAATTTTAGCGGGGGATTACCTATCTGTATGTATGGTAGTTGTCTTTTGTTATGTATGTGCAGTTCTATTCGGGGGCAGATTTCTTCAAAACTTGGCAAAAATTTTTATCGTCGTGAGTGTAAGACGCGTCGGTGACTTGTTCATCTTGGGCGTGAGAAATATATTCTTCGTCATAAGTCATAGGTAAGTATTGTTCATCATCATCACAATAGTCACTTGGTAAGTAAGTCTGGTCATATGTTTCGTCCGTGCAATAATTATTAATAGGATTATACATTTCTGTGAGGTTCATTTCTCTTGGTTGGTAGCTGTTATTAACGCGAGAGTGAAATGGTGCAATGGTACGTGCTACTGGATGACTAATACCACTCATTGGAATAGGTTTATTAATTTGACGAGGTGGAATTTTAAAACCTGTAGACATGTCGGATCTAGGTAAAGCTCTGAACATCTGTTGTGTTCGATTCAACATAGGGTTAACATTAGGGTGGTTTTTAGGTACGGATTGTGGTAGAAAATTATTAATAGGCTTAGTATTAGGATAAGTGTTAGTTTTAGTTTGCACTGGGGGTAAGAAATTTTTAGTAAATGAGTTTATTCTCGGCTTAAAATTATTTAATGGTTGACCTGTAAATGGATCGAAATTAAATCTAGAACTCGTTGGTTGATTCCTGTTCTGCAAGTATAATACATTCATTTCTTCTTGTACGAACTCTAACGCTTTTTCCAAAGAATCAGGTTTCATGCAACGGATCCTAGAACCTAGAGGTTCATGTAGTCCTCTTAAATATGACTGTAAGGCCAGTTTTTTATATAATTGTCTTTTTGCCTCAATCGTAGTTGTTACCGTCTCGTGAAGTTCTACGTAAGTGATAATAGTACATAATAAATTTTGCACACGTTCATAAAATAGCTGTGGAGATTCAGACACTTTCTGCGATAATAGAGCGATGTCGGTGTAAAGAGATGATTCGTCCCTGTGATCTGAAAAGCAATTTACTAACGTATTTCTGATGCTACTCCAGTCTCCTGGAATACCATTGGTTGCTAGCGTTTTTGCAGCAGAACCAGTTATTTTATTTAAGATTCCGTTAATCAGGCACTGATTAGATAACTCGTATCCTGGGGTTGTTTGAATGTATGATAAGACTAGTTGGTCGCAAGTACGTAAAAATCGTACAAGTAGGTGCGGGTTACCATCAAATTCGGGCAAAAGACGTAAAGCTTTATATATATTGTCACACATAGTTTGAACTTGTTCAGTAGTCATGATTTCAGTTAAATCTAAATCTAGGTTTTCTAATTCTAAATTTCTGTGGGCGTCCCTTTGCACGTTGCGGAGGTCGTTCCGAATGTCGGAATTCGTGCCCTGTGATTTAGATGATCGTGGGTGAAAAATTTTGCTAACAAAAATTTCCTGGGGGTAAGGATAGGTACACAGACGGGATTAGCAACCGCTAACAATAGTTCAATGTACTTACAGTATGTACAGCATCGTCTGCTACTTGACTTTTGTCATCGATTTTTGGATGAGTCGTTGTAGCTCAGCTCCCGCCTTTTTCGACAGCCGACGTGGGTTCTGGATAGCCGAGGCGAACGCGACCGCGGATCCGGTGATAGCGCGAAGTGTCTACGATAGATCTACGCTACTATCTCGACCATCCCCTGTTTCGACTGCGCCAATTATGGATGTTGGCTGTCGGTGGGGGGTTGCAAAAAACGATATACTGTTCGTACTTGATTTAATTAAAAAAAGGGAAAGAATATATAATAAAACTTTAAACCTAACTTATCTAAACCTAACTAACTGGGCTCAATTACTACGCGATCGAGTAAGAGCACCAGCAGCGGAGGCGACCGCTTGCTTCGACGATTCGGGCAAGAGCGTCGTGTGGCGGAGACGTTTGGGCGAGGCGTCGCTGGTCCGTGGGTGGCCGCAGTTCTCCAAGAAGAAGCTGGTGTTGCGCAAGGCTCCACGACCGTGTGAATGTTTCACGGGTGGCTGTAAGCTTCGGAGAAGCAGGAAACGTTGCGCAAGGCTCCCCGAGCGTGTGAACATCACGCTGTGACGTAGGGGGTGTAAGGGCCGTATAACACGCGTCTTTTGGTACCGCACAGTGGTAGGTAAATTTGAAATCTAATAATAAACTATTGCAATATCGTGTAATTTTTTAAAGAAAATTAAATTTAATGTAAATTTTGAAAAATTTTAGGTGAAATTAAAAACAAATTGGACAGTCGGATAGAGCACTTCAAGACGAATCTTTTGATGTATAACACTATTATAAAAGGACAACTAATGGGTAAGTACTAATGTGTTTTCTATGTGGTTAGGTTAGGTTAGGTTAGGTTAGGTTAGGTTAGGTTAGGTTAGTTTAGCTTTTTTTCGATTTTGGGTGGTCGGATCGAGACGGGAGTGGTGTCAGAGGATAGGGCTCGACGAGCGCTATACAGGAATGAAGGAAAATTGAAAATAGGGCGTAGTCGGAAAAAGAAAATCGGAAAATAGATGTTTTTTAGGAGTTTTAGGTGAAAATTAGGAAAATTTAAGGACGAATTTTCAAAAGATGTTTAGAGACAGGTGCGCGAAGTAATTACGCGTCTTTTGGTACCGCACAGTGGTAGGTAAATTTGAAATCTAATAATAAACTATTGCAATATCGTGTAATTTTTTAAAGAAAATTAAATTTAATGTAAATTTTGAAAAATTTTAGGTGAAATTAAAAACAAATTGGACAGTCGGATAGAGCACTTCAAGACGAATCTTTTGATGTATAACACTATTATAAAAGGACAACTAATGGGTAAGTACTAATGTGTTTTCTATGTGGTTAGGTTAGGTTAGGTTAGGTTAGGTTAGGTTAGGTTAGGTTAGTTTAGCTTTTTTTCGATTTTGGGTGGTCGGATCGAGACGGGAGTGGTGTCAGAGGATAGGGCTCGACGAGCGCTATACAGGAATGAAGGAAAATTGAAAATAGGGCGTAGTCGGAAAAAGAAAATCGGAAAATAGATGTTTTTTAGGAGTTTTAGGTGAAAATTAGGAAAATTTAAGGACGAATTTTCAAAAGATGTTTAGAGACAGGTGCGCGAAGTAATTACGCGTCTTTTGGTACCGCACAGTGGTAGGTAAATTTGAAATCTAATAATAAACTATTGCAATATCGTGTAATTTTTTAAAGAAAATTAAATTTAATGTAAATTTTGAAAAATTTTAGGTGAAATTAAAAACAAATTGGACAGTCGGATAGAGCACTTCAAGACGAATCTTTTGATGTATAACACTATTATAAAAGGACAACTAATGGGTAAGTACTAATGTGTTTTCTATGTGGTTAGGTTAGGTTAGGTTAGGTTAGGTTAGGTTAGGTTAGGTTAGTTTAGCTTTTTTTCGATTTTGGGTGGTCGGATCGAGACGGGAGTGGTGTCAGAGGATAGGGCTCGACGAGCGCTATACAGGAATGAAGGAAAATTGAAAATAGGGCGTAGTCGGAAAAAGAAAATCGGAAAATAGATGTTTTTTAGGAGTTTTAGGTGAAAATTAGGAAAATTTAAGGACGAATTTTCAAAAGATGTTTAGAGACAGGTGCGCGAAGTAATTACGCGTCTTTTGGTACCGCACAGTGGTAGGTAAATTTGAAATCTAATAATAAACTATTGCAATATCGTGTAATTTTTTAAAGAAAATTAAATTTAATGTAAATTTTGAAAAATTTTAGGTGAAATTAAAAACAAATTGGACAGTCGGATAGAGCACTTCAAGACGAATCTTTTGATGTATAACACTATTATAAAAGGACAACTAATGGGTAAGTACTAATGTGTTTTCTATGTGGTTAGGTTAGGTTAGGTTAGGTTAGGTTAGGTTAGGTTAGGTTAGTTTAGCTTTTTTTCGATTTTGGGTGGTCGGATCGAGACGGGAGTGGTGTCAGAGGATAGGGCTCGACGAGCGCTATACAGGAATGAAGGAAAATTGAAAATAGGGCGTAGTCGGAAAAAGAAAATCGGAAAATAGATGTTTTTTAGGAGTTTTAGGTGAAAATTAGGAAAATTTAAGGACGAATTTTCAAAAGATGTTTAGAGACAGGTGCGCGAAGTAATTACGCGTCTTTTGGTACCGCACAGTGGTAGGTAAATTTGAAATCTAATAATAAACTATTGCAATATCGTGTAATTTTTTAAAGAAAATTAAATTTAATGTAAATTTTGAAAAATTTTAGGTGAAATTAAAAACAAATTGGACAGTCGGATAGAGCACTTCAAGACGAATCTTTTGATGTATAACACTATTATAAAAGGACAACTAATGGGTAAGTACTAATGTGTTTTCTATGTGGTTAGGTTAGGTTAGGTTAGGTTAGGTTAGGTTAGGTTAGGTTAGTTTAGCTTTTTTTCGATTTTGGGTGGTCGGATCGAGACGGGAGTGGTGTCAGAGGATAGGGCTCGACGAGCGCTATACAGGAATGAAGGAAAATTGAAAATAGGGCGTAGTCGGAAAAAGAAAATCGGAAAATAGATGTTTTTTAGGAGTTTTAGGTGAAAATTAGGAAAATTTAAGGACGAATTTTCAAAAGATGTTTAGAGACAGGTGCGCGAAGTAATTACGCGTCTTTTGGTACCGCACAGTGGTAGGTAAATTTGAAATCTAATAATAAACTATTGCAATATCGTGTAATTTTTTAAAGAAAATTAAATTTAATGTAAATTTTGAAAAATTTTAGGTGAAATTAAAAACAAATTGGACAGTCGGATAGAGCACTTCAAGACGAATCTTTTGATGTATAACACTATTATAAAAGGACAACTAATGGGTAAGTACTAATGTGTTTTCTATGTGGTTAGGTTAGGTTAGGTTAGGTTAGGTTAGGTTAGGTTAGGTTAGTTTAGCTTTTTTTCGATTTTGGGTGGTCGGATCGAGACGGGAGTGGTGTCAGAGGATAGGGCTCGACGAGCGCTATACAGGAATGAAGGAAAATTGAAAATAGGGCGTAGTCGGAAAAAGAAAATCGGAAAATAGATGTTTTTTAGGAGTTTTAGGTGAAAATTAGGAAAATTTAAGGACGAATTTTCAAAAGATGTTTAGAGACAGGTGCGCGAAGTAATTACGCGTCTTTTGGTACCGCACAGTGGTAGGTAAATTTGAAATCTAATAATAAACTATTGCAATATCGTGTAATTTTTTAAAGAAAATTAAATTTAATGTAAATTTTGAAAAATTTTAGGTGAAATTAAAAACAAATTGGACAGTCGGATAGAGCACTTCAAGACGAATCTTTTGATGTATAACACTATTATAAAAGGACAACTAATGGGTAAGTACTAATGTGTTTTCTATGTGGTTAGGTTAGGTTAGGTTAGGTTAGGTTAGGTTAGGTTAGGTTAGTTTAGCTTTTTTTCGATTTTGGGTGGTCGGATCGAGACGGGAGTGGTGTCAGAGGATAGGGCTCGACGAGCGCTATACAGGAATGAAGGAAAATTGAAAATAGGGCGTAGTCGGAAAAAGAAAATCGGAAAATAGATGTTTTTTAGGAGTTTTAGGTGAAAATTAGGAAAATTTAAGGACGAATTTTCAAAAGATGTTTAGAGACAGGTGCGCGAAGTAATTACGCGTCTTTTGGTACCGCACAGTGGTAGGTAAATTTGAAATCTAATAATAAACTATTGCAATATCGTGTAATTTTTTAAAGAAAATTAAATTTAATGTAAATTTTGAAAAATTTTAGGTGAAATTAAAAACAAATTGGACAGTCGGATAGAGCACTTCAAGACGAATCTTTTGATGTATAACACTATTATAAAAGGACAACTAATGGGTAAGTACTAATGTGTTTTCTATGTGGTTAGGTTAGGTTAGGTTAGGTTAGGTTAGGTTAGGTTAGGTTAGTTTAGCTTTTTTTCGATTTTGGGTGGTCGGATCGAGACGGGAGTGGTGTCAGAGGATAGGGCTCGACGAGCGCTATACAGGAATGAAGGAAAATTGAAAATAGGGCGTAGTCGGAAAAAGAAAATCGGAAAATAGATGTTTTTTAGGAGTTTTAGGTGAAAATTAGGAAAATTTAAGGACGAATTTTCAAAAGATGTTTAGAGACAGGTGCGCGAAGTAATTACGCGTCTTTTGGTACCGCACAGTGGTAGGTAAATTTGAAATCTAATAATAAACTATTGCAATATCGTGTAATTTTTTAAAGAAAATTAAATTTAATGTAAATTTTGAAAAATTTTAGGTGAAATTAAAAACAAATTGGACAGTCGGATAGAGCACTTCAAGACGAATCTTTTGATGTATAACACTATTATAAAAGGACAACTAATGGGTAAGTACTAATGTGTTTTCTATGTGGTTAGGTTAGGTTAGGTTAGGTTAGGTTAGGTTAGGTTAGTTTAGCTTTTTTTCGATTTTGGGTGGTCGGATCGAGACGGGAGTGGTGTCAGAGGATAGGGCTCGACGAGCGCTATACAGGAATGAAGGAAAATTGAAAATAGGGCGTAGTCGGAAAAAGAAAATCGGAAAATAGATGTTTTTTAGGAGTTTTAGGTGAAAATTAGGAAAATTTAAGGACGAATTTTCAAAAGATGTTTAGAGACAGGTGCGCGAAGTAATTACGCGTCTTTTGGTACCGCACAGTGGTAGGTAAATTTGAAATCTAATAATAAACTATTGCAATATCGTGTAATTTTTTAAAGAAAATTAAATTTAATGTAAATTTTGAAAAATTTTAGGTGAAATTAAAAACAAATTGGACAGTCGGATAGAGCACTTCAAGACGAATCTTTTGATGTATAACACTATTATAAAAGGACAACTAATGGGTAAGTACTAATGTGTTTTCTATGTGGTTAGGTTAGGTTAGGTTAGGTTAGGTTAGGTTAGGTTAGGTTAGTTTAGCTTTTTTTCGATTTTGGGTGGTCGGATCGAGACGGGAGTGGTGTCAGAGGATAGGGCTCGACGAGCGCTATACAGGAATGAAGGAAAATTGAAAATAGGGCGTAGTCGGAAAAAGAAAATCGGAAAATAGATGTTTTTTAGGAGTTTTAGGTGAAAATTAGGAAAATTTAAGGACGAATTTTCAAAAGATGTTTAGAGACAGGTGCGCGAAGTAATTACGCGTCTTTTGGTACCGCACAGTGGTAGGTAAATTTGAAATCTAATAATAAACTATTGCAATATCGTGTAATTTTTTAAAGAAAATTAAATTTAATGTAAATTTTGAAAAATTTTAGGTGAAATTAAAAACAAATTGGACAGTCGGATAGAGCACTTCAAGACGAATCTTTTGATGTATAACACTATTATAAAAGGACAACTAATGGGTAAGTACTAATGTGTTTTCTATGTGGTTAGGTTAGGTTAGGTTAGGTTAGGTTAGGTTAGGTTAGGTTAGTTTAGCTTTTTTTCGATTTTGGGTGGTCGGATCGAGACGGGAGTGGTGTCAGAGGATAGGGCTCGACGAGCGCTATACAGGAATGAAGGAAAATTGAAAATAGGGCGTAGTCGGAAAAAGAAAATCGGAAAATAGATGTTTTTTAGGAGTTTTAGGTGAAAATTAGGAAAATTTAAGGACGAATTTTCAAAAGATGTTTAGAGACAGGTGCGCGAAGTAATTACGCGTCTTTTGGTACCGCACAGTGGTAGGTAAATTTGAAATCTAATAATAAACTATTGCAATATCGTGTAATTTTTTAAAGAAAATTAAATTTAATGTAAATTTTGAAAAATTTTAGGTGAAATTAAAAACAAATTGGACAGTCGGATAGAGCACTTCAAGACGAATCTTTTGATGTATAACACTATTATAAAAGGACAACTAATGGGTAAGTACTAATGTGTTTTCTATGTGGTTAGGTTAGGTTAGGTTAGGTTAGGTTAGGTTAGGTTAGGTTAGTTTAGCTTTTTTTCGATTTTGGGTGGTCGGATCGAGACGGGAGTGGTGTCAGAGGATAGGGCTCGACGAGCGCTATACAGGAATGAAGGAAAATTGAAAATAGGGCGTAGTCGGAAAAAGAAAATCGGAAAATAGATGTTTTTTAGGAGTTTTAGGTGAAAATTAGGAAAATTTAAGGACGAATTTTCAAAAGATGTTTAGAGACAGGTGCGCGAAGTAATTACGCGTCTTTTGGTACCGCACAGTGGTAGGTAAATTTGAAATCTAATAATAAACTATTGCAATATCGTGTAATTTTTTAAAGAAAATTAAATTTAATGTAAATTTTGAAAAATTTTAGGTGAAATTAAAAACAAATTGGACAGTCGGATAGAGCACTTCAAGACGAATCTTTTGATGTATAACACTATTATAAAAGGACAACTAATGGGTAAGTACTAATGTGTTTTCTATGTGGTTAGGTTAGGTTAGGTTAGGTTAGGTTAGGTTAGGTTAGGTTAGTTTAGCTTTTTTTCGATTTTGGGTGGTCGGATCGAGACGGGAGTGGTGTCAGAGGATAGGGCTCGACGAGCGCTATACAGGAATGAAGGAAAATTGAAAATAGGGCGTAGTCGGAAAAAGAAAATCGGAAAATAGATGTTTTTTAGGAGTTTTAGGTGAAAATTAGGAAAATTTAAGGACGAATTTTCAAAAGATGTTTAGAGACAGGTGCGCGAAGTAATTACGCGTCTTTTGGTACCGCACAGTGGTAGGTAAATTTGAAATCTAATAATAAACTATTGCAATATCGTGTAATTTTTTAAAGAAAATTAAATTTAATGTAAATTTTGAAAAATTTTAGGTGAAATTAAAAACAAATTGGACAGTCGGATAGAGCACTTCAAGACGAATCTTTTGATGTATAACACTATTATAAAAGGACAACTAATGGGTAAGTACTAATGTGTTTTCTATGTGGTTAGGTTAGGTTAGGTTAGGTTAGGTTAGGTTAGGTTAGGTTAGTTTAGCTTTTTTTCGATTTTGGGTGGTCGGATCGAGACGGGAGTGGTGTCAGAGGATAGGGCTCGACGAGCGCTATACAGGAATGAAGGAAAATTGAAAATAGGGCGTAGTCGGAAAAAGAAAATCGGAAAATAGATGTTTTTTAGGAGTTTTAGGTGAAAATTAGGAAAATTTAAGGACGAATTTTCAAAAGATGTTTAGAGACAGGTGCGCGAAGTAATTACGCGTCTTTTGGTACCGCACAGTGGTAGGTAAATTTGAAATCTAATAATAAACTATTGCAATATCGTGTAATTTTTTAAAGAAAATTAAATTTAATGTAAATTTTGAAAAATTTTAGGTGAAATTAAAAACAAATTGGACAGTCGGATAGAGCACTTCAAGACGAATCTTTTGATGTATAACACTATTATAAAAGGACAACTAATGGGTAAGTACTAATGTGTTTTCTATGTGGTTAGGTTAGGTTAGGTTAGGTTAGGTTAGGTTAGGTTAGGTTAGTTTAGCTTTTTTTCGATTTTGGGTGGTCGGATCGAGACGGGAGTGGTGTCAGAGGATAGGGCTCGACGAGCGCTATACAGGAATGGAATGAAGGAAAATTGAAAATAGGGCGTAGTCGGAAAAAGAAAATCGGAAAATAGATGTTTTTTAGGAGTTTTAGGTGAAAATTAGGAAAATTTAAGGACGAATTTTCAAAAGATGTTTAGAGACAGGTGCGCGAAGTAATTACGCGTCTTTTGGTACCGCACAGTGGTAGGTAAATTTGAAATCTAATAATAAACTATTGCAATATCGTGTAATTTTTTAAAGAAAATTAAATTTAATGTAAATTTTGAAAAATTTTAGGTGAAATTAAAAACAAATTGGACAGTCGGATAGAGCACTTCAAGACGAATCTTTTGATGTATAACACTATTATAAAAGGACAACTAATGGGTAAGTACTAATGTGTTTTCTATGTGGTTAGGTTAGGTTAGGTTAGGTTAGGTTAGGTTAGGTTAGGTTAGTTTAGCTTTTTTTCGATTTTGGGTGGTCGGATCGAGACGGGAGTGGTGTCAGAGGATAGGGCTCGACGAGCGCTATACAGGAATGAAGGAAAATTGAAAATAGGGCGTAGTCGGAAAAAGAAAATCGGAAAATAGATGTTTTTTAGGAGTTTTAGGTGAAAATTAGGAAAATTTAAGGACGAATTTTCAAAAGATGTTTAGAGACAGGTGCGCGAAGTAATTACGCGTCTTTTGGTACCGCACAGTGGTAGGTAAATTTGAAATCTAATAATAAACTATTGCAATATCGTGTAATTTTTTAAAGAAAATTAAATTTAATGTAAATTTTGAAAAATTTTAGGTGAAATTAAAAACAAATTGGACAGTCGGATAGAGCACTTCAAGACGAATCTTTTGATGTATAACACTATTATAAAAGGACAACTAATGGGTAAGTACTAATGTGTTTTCTATGTGGTTAGGTTAGGTTAGGTTAGGTTAGGTTAGGTTAGGTTAGGTTAGTTTAGCTTTTTTTCGATTTTGGGTGGTCGGATCGAGACGGGAGTGGTGTCAGAGGATAGGGCTCGACGAGCGCTATACAGGAATGAAGGAAAATTGAAAATAGGGCGTAGTCGGAAAAAGAAAATCGGAAAATAGATGTTTTTTAGGAGTTTTAGGTGAAAATTAGGAAAATTTAAGGACGAATTTTCAAAAGATGTTTAGAGACAGGTGCGCGAAGTAATTACGCGTCTTTTGGTACCGCACAGTGGTAGGTAAATTTGAAATCTAATAATAAACTATTGCAATATCGTGTAATTTTTTAAAGAAAATTAAATTTAATGTAAATTTTGAAAAATTTTAGGTGAAATTAAAAACAAATTGGACAGTCGGATAGAGCACTTCAAGACGAATCTTTTGATGTATAACACTATTATAAAAGGACAACTAATGGGTAAGTACTAATGTGTTTTCTATGTGGTTAGGTTAGGTTAGGTTAGGTTAGGTTAGGTTAGGTTAGGTTAGTTTAGCTTTTTTTCGATTTTGGGTGGTCGGATCGAGACGGGAGTGGTGTCAGAGGATAGGGCTCGACGAGCGCTATACAGGAATGAAGGAAAATTGAAAATAGGGCGTAGTCGGAAAAAGAAAATCGGAAAATAGATGTTTTTTAGGAGTTTTAGGTGAAAATTAGGAAAATTTAAGGACGAATTTTCAAAAGATGTTTAGAGACAGTGTGCGCGAAGTAATTACGCGTCTTTTGGTACCGCACAGTGGTAGGTAAATTTGAAATCTAATAATAAACTATTGCAATATCGTGTAATTTTTTAAAGAAAATTAAATTTAATGTAAATTTTGAAAAATTTTAGGTGAAATTAAAAACAAATTGGACAGTCGGATAGAGCACTTCAAGACGAATCTTTTGATGTATAACACTATTATAAAAGGACAACTAATGGGTAAGTACTAATGTGTTTTCTATGTGGTTAGGTTAGGTTAGGTTAGGTTAGGTTAGGTTAGGTTAGGTTAGTTTAGCTTTTTTTCGATTTTGGGTGGTCGGATCGAGACGGGAGTGGTGTCAGAGGATAGGGCTCGACGAGCGCTATACAGGAATGAAGGAAAATTGAAAATAGGGCGTAGTCGGAAAAAGAAAATCGGAAAATAGATGTTTTTTAGGAGTTTTAGGTGAAAATTAGGAAAATTTAAGGACGAATTTTCAAAAGATGTTTAGAGACAGGTGCGCGAAGTAATTACGCGTCTTTTGGTACCGCACAGTGGTAGGTAAATTTGAAATCTAATAATAAACTATTGCAATATCGTGTAATTTTTTAAAGAAAATTAAATTTAATGTAAATTTTGAAAAATTTTAGGTGAAATTAAAAACAAATTGGACAGTCGGATAGAGCACTTCAAGACGAATCTTTTGATGTATAACACTATTATAAAAGGACAACTAATGGGTAAGTACTAATGTGTTTTCTATGTGGTTAGGTTAGGTTAGGTTAGGTTAGGTTAGGTTAGGTTAGGTTAGTTTAGCTTTTTTTCGATTTTGGGTGGTCGGATCGAGACGGGAGTGGTGTCAGAGGATAGGGCTCGACGAGCGCTATACAGGAATGAAGGAAAATTGAAAATAGGGCGTAGTCGGAAAAAGAAAATCGGAAAATAGATGTTTTTTAGGAGTTTTAGGTGAAAATTAGGAAAATTTAAGGACGAATTTTCAAAAGATGTTTAGAGACAGGTGCGCGAAGTAATTACGCGTCTTTTGGTACCGCACAGTGGTAGGTAAATTTGAAATCTAATAATAAACTATTGCAATATCGTGTAATTTTTTAAAGAAAATTAAATTTAATGTAAATTTTGAAAAATTTTAGGTGAAATTAAAAACAAATTGGACAGTCGGATAGAGCACTTCAAGACGAATCTTTTGATGTATAACACTATTATAAAAGGACAACTAATGGGTAAGTACTAATGTGTTTTCTATGTGGTTAGGTTAGGTTAGGTTAGGTTAGGTTAGGTTAGGTTAGGTTAGTTTAGCTTTTTTTCGATTTTGGGTGGTCGGATCGAGACGGGAGTGGTGTCAGAGGATAGGGCTCGACGAGCGCTATACAGGAATGAAGGAAAATTGAAAATAGGGCGTAGTCGGAAAAAGAAAATCGGAAAATAGATGTTTTTTAGGAGTTTTAGGTGAAAATTAGGAAAATTTAAGGACGAATTTTCAAAAGATGTTTAGAGACAGGTGCGCGAAGTAATTACGCGTCTTTTGGTACCGCACAGTGGTAGGTAAATTTGAAATCTAATAATAAACTATTGCAATATCGTGTAATTTTTTAAAGAAAATTAAATTTAATGTAAATTTTGAAAAATTTTAGGTGAAATTAAAAACAAATTGGACAGTCGGATAGAGCACTTCAAGACGAATCTTTTGATGTATAACACTATTATAAAAGGACAACTAATGGGTAAGTACTAATGTGTTTTCTATGTGGTTAGGTTAGGTTAGGTTAGGTTAGGTTAGGTTAGGTTAGGTTAGTTTAGCTTTTTTTCGATTTTGGGTGGTCGGATCGAGACGGGAGTGGTGTCAGAGGATAGGGCTCGACGAGCGCTATACAGGAATGAAGGAAAATTGAAAATAGGGCGTAGTCGGAAAAAGAAAATCGGAAAATAGATGTTTTTTAGGAGTTTTAGGTGAAAATTAGGAAAATTTAAGGACGAATTTTCAAAAGATGTTTAGAGACAGGTGCGCGAAGTAATTACGCGTCTTTTGGTACCGCACAGTGGTAGGTAAATTTGAAATCTAATAATAAACTATTGCAATATCGTGTAATTTTTTAAAGAAAATTAAATTTAATGTAAATTTTGAAAAATTTTAGGTGAAATTAAAAACAAATTGGACAGTCGGATAGAGCACTTCAAGACGAATCTTTTGATGTATAACACTATTATAAAAGGACAACTAATGGGTAAGTACTAATGTGTTTTCTATGTGGTTAGGTTAGGTTAGGTTAGGTTAGGTTAGGTTAGGTTAGGTTAGTTTAGCTTTTTTTCGATTTTGGGTGGTCGGATCGAGACGGGAGTGGTGTCAGAGGATAGGGCTCGACGAGCGCTATACAGGAATGAAGGAAAATTGAAAATAGGGCGTAGTCGGAAAAAGAAAATCGGAAAATAGATGTTTTTTAGGAGTTTTAGGTGAAAATTAGGAAAATTTAAGGACGAATTTTCAAAAGATGTTTAGAGACAGGTGCGCGAAGTAATTACGCGTCTTTTGGTACCGCACAGTGGTAGGTAAATTTGAAATCTAATAATAAACTATTGCAATATCGTGTAATTTTTTAAAGAAAATTAAATTTAATGTAAATTTTGAAAAATTTTAGGTGAAATTAAAAACAAATTGGACAGTCGGATAGAGCACTTCAAGACGAATCTTTTGATGTATAACACTATTATAAAAGGACAACTAATGGGTAAGTACTAATGTGTTTTCTATGTGGTTAGGTTAGGTTAGGTTAGGTTAGGTTAGGTTAGGTTAGGTTAGTTTAGCTTTTTTTCGATTTTGGGTGGTCGGATCGAGACGGGAGTGGTGTCAGAGGATAGGGCTCGACGAGCGCTATACAGGAATGAAGGAAAATTGAAAATAGGGCGTAGTCGGAAAAAGAAAATCGGAAAATAGATGTTTTTTAGGAGTTTTAGGTGAAAATTAGGAAAATTTAAGGACGAATTTTCAAAAGATGTTTAGAGACAGGTGCGCGAAGTAATTACGCGTCTTTTGGTACCGCACAGTGGTAGGTAAATTTGAAATCTAATAATAAACTATTGCAATATCGTGTAATTTTTTAAAGAAAATTAAATTTAATGTAAATTTTGAAAAATTTTAGGTGAAATTAAAAACAAATTGGACAGTCGGATAGAGCACTTCAAGACGAATCTTTTGATGTATAACACTATTATAAAAGGACAACTAATGGGTAAGTACTAATGTGTTTTCTATGTGGTTAGGTTAGGTTAGGTTAGGTTAGGTTAGGTTAGGTTAGGTTAGTTTAGCTTTTTTTCGATTTTGGGTGGTCGGATCGAGACGGGAGTGGTGTCAGAGGATAGGGCTCGACGAGCGCTATACAGGAATGAAGGAAAATTGAAAATAGGGCGTAGTCGGAAAAAGAAAATCGGAAAATAGATGTTTTTTAGGAGTTTTAGGTGAAAATTAGGAAAATTTAAGGACGAATTTTCAAAAGATGTTTAGAGACAGGTGCGCGAAGTAATTACGCGTCTTTTGGTACCGCACAGTGGTAGGTAAATTTGAAATCTAATAATAAACTATTGCAATATCGTGTAATTTTTTAAAGAAAATTAAATTTAATGTAAATTTTGAAAAATTTTAGGTGAAATTAAAAACAAATTGGACAGTCGGATAGAGCACTTCAAGACGAATCTTTTGATGTATAACACTATTATAAAAGGACAACTAATGGGTAAGTACTAATGTGTTTTCTATGTGGTTAGGTTAGGTTAGGTTAGGTTAGGTTAGGTTAGGTTAGGTTAGTTTAGCTTTTTTTCGATTTTGGGTGGTCGGATCGAGACGGGAGTGGTGTCAGAGGATAGGGCTCGACGAGCGCTATACAGGAATGAAGGAAAATTGAAAATAGGGCGTAGTCGGAAAAAGAAAATCGGAAAATAGATGTTTTTTAGGAGTTTTAGGTGAAAATTAGGAAAATTTAAGGACGAATTTTCAAAAGATGTTTAGAGACAGGTGCGCGAAGTAATTACGCGTCTTTTGGTACCGCACAGTGGTAGGTAAATTTGAAATCTAATAATAAACTATTGCAATATCGTGTAATTTTTTAAAGAAAATTAAATTTAATGTAAATTTTGAAAAATTTTAGGTGAAATTAAAAACAAATTGGACAGTCGGATAGAGCACTTCAAGACGAATCTTTTGATGTATAACACTATTATAAAAGGACAACTAATGGGTAAGTACTAATGTGTTTTCTATGTGGTTAGGTTAGGTTTTAGGTTAGGTTAGGTTAGGTTAGGTTAGTTTAGCTTTTTTTCGATTTTGGGTGGTCGGATCGAGACGGGAGTGGTGTCAGAGGATAGGGCTCGACGAGCGCTATACAGGAATGAAGGAAAATTGAAAATAGGGCGTAGTCGGAAAAAGAAAATCGGAAAATAGATGTTTTTTAGGAGTTTTAGGTGAAAATTAGGAAAATTTAAGGACGAATTTTCAAAAGATGTTTAGAGACAGGTGCGCGAAGTAATTACGCGTCTTTTGGTACCGCACAGTGGTAGGTAAATTTGAAATCTAATAATAAACTATTGCAATATCGTGTAATTTTTTAAAGAAAATTAAATTTAATGTAAATTTTGAAAAATTTTAGGTGAAATTAAAAACAAATTGGACAGTCGGATAGAGCACTTCAAGACGAATCTTTTGATGTATAACACTATTATAAAAGGACAACTAATGGGTAAGTACTAATGTGTTTTCTATGTGGTTAGGTTAGGTTAGGTTAGGTTAGGTTAGGTTAGGTTAGGTTAGTTTAGCTTTTTTTCGATTTTGGGTGGTCGGATCGAGACGGGAGTGGTGTCAGAGGATAGGGCTCGACGAGCGCTATACAGGAATGAAGGAAAATTGAAAATAGGGCGTAGTCGGAAAAAGAAAATCGGAAAATAGATGTTTTTTAGGAGTTTTAGGTGAAAATTAGGAAAATTTAAGGACGAATTTTCAAAAGATGTTTAGAGACAGGTGCGCGAAGTAATTACGCGTCTTTTGGTACCGCACAGTGGTAGGTAAATTTGAAATCTAATAATAAACTATTGCAATATCGTGTAATTTTTTAAAGAAAATTAAATTTAATGTAAATTTTGAAAAATTTTAGGTGAAATTAAAAACAAATTGGACAGTCGGATAGAGCACTTCAAGACGAATCTTTTGATGTATAACACTATTATAAAAGGACAACTAATGGGTAAGTACTAATGTGTTTTCTATGTGGTTAGGTTAGGTTAGGTTAGGTTAGGTTAGGTTAGGTTAGGTTAGTTTAGCTTTTTTTCGATTTTGGGTGGTCGGATCGAGACGGGAGTGGTGTCAGAGGATAGGGCTCGACGAGCGCTATACAGGAATGAAGGAAAATTGAAAATAGGGCGTAGTCGGAAAAAGAAAATCGGAAAATAGATGTTTTTTAGGAGTTTTAGGTGAAAATTAGGAAAATTTAAGGACGAATTTTCAAAAGATGTTTAGAGACAGGTGCGCGAAGTAATTACGCGTCTTTTGGTACCGCACAGTGGTAGGTAAATTTGAAATCTAATAATAAACTATTGCAATATCGTGTAATTTTTTAAAGAAAATTAAATTTAATGTAAATTTTGAAAAATTTTAGGTGAAATTAAAAACAAATTGGACAGTCGGATAGAGCACTTCAAGACGAATCTTTTGATGTATAACACTATTATAAAAGGACAACTAATGGGTAAGTACTAATGTGTTTTCTATGTGGTTAGGTTAGGTTAGGTTAGGTTAGGTTAGGTTAGGTTAGGTTAGTTTAGCTTTTTTTCGATTTTGGGTGGTCGGATCGAGACGGGAGTGGTGTCAGAGGATAGGGCTCGACGAGCGCTATACAGGAGGAATGAAGGAAAATTGAAAATAGGGCGTAGTCGGAAAAAGAAAATCGGAAAATAGATGTTTTTTAGGAGTTTTAGGTGAAAATTAGGAAAATTTAAGGACGAATTTTCAAAAGATGTTTAGAGACAGGTGCGCGAAGTAATTACGCGTCTTTTGGTACCGCACAGTGGTAGGTAAATTTGAAATCTAATAATAAACTATTGCAATATCGTGTAATTTTTTAAAGAAAATTAAATTTAATGTAAATTTTGAAAAATTTTAGGTGAAATTAAAAACAAATTGGACAGTCGGATAGAGCACTTCAAGACGAATCTTTTGATGTATAACACTATTATAAAAGGACTATTAATGGGTAAGTACTAATGTGTTTTCTATGTGGTTAGGTTAGGTTAGGTTAGGTTAGGTTAGGTTAGGTTAGGTTAGTTTAGCTTTTTTTCGATTTTGGGTGGTCGGATCGAGACGGGAGTGGTGTCAGAGGATAGGGCTCGACGAGCGCTATACAGGAATGAAGGAAAATTGAAAATAGGGCGTAGTCGGAAAAAGAAAATCGGAAAATAGATGTTTTTTAGGAGTTTTAGGTGAAAATTAGGAAAATTTAAGGACGAATTTTCAAAAGATGTTTAGAGACAGGTGCGCGAAGTAATTACGCGTCTTTTGGTACCGCACAGTGGTAGGTAAATTTGAAATCTAATAATAAACTATTGCAATATCGTGTAATTTTTTAAAGAAAATTAAATTTAATGTAAATTTTGAAAAATTTTAGGTGAAATTAAAAACAAATTGGACAGTCGGATAGAGCACTTCAAGACGAATCTTTTGATGTATAACACTATTATAAAAGGACAACTAATGGGTAAGTACTAATGTGTTTTCTATGTGGTTAGGTTAGGTTAGGTTAGGTTAGGTTAGGTTAGGTTAGGTTAGTTTAGCTTTTTTTCGATTTTGGGTGGTCGGATCGAGACGGGAGTGGTGTCAGAGGATAGGGCTCGACGAGCGCTATACAGGAATGAAGGAAAATTGAAAATAGGGCGTAGTCGGAAAAAGAAAATCGGAAAATAGATGTTTTTTAGGAGTTTTAGGTGAAAATTAGGAAAATTTAAGGACGAATTTTCAAAAGATGTTTAGAGACAGGTGCGCGAAGTAATTACGCGTCTTTTGGTACCGCACAGTGGTAGGTAAATTTGAAATCTAATAATAAACTATTGCAATATCGTGTAATTTTTTAAAGAAAATTAAATTTAATGTAAATTTTGAAAAAATTTAGGTGAAATTAAAAACAAATTGGACAGTCGGATAGAGCACTTCAAGACGAATCTTTTGATGTATAACACTATTATAAAAGGACTATTAATGGGTAAGTACTAATGTGTTTTCTATGTGGTTAGGTTAGGTTAGGTTAGGTTAGGTTAGGTTAGGTTAGGTTAGTTTAGCTTTTTTTCGATTTTGGGTGGTCGGATCGAGACGGGAGTGGTGTCAGAGGATAGGGCTCGACGAGCGCTATACAGGAATGAAGGAAAATTGAAAATAGGGCGTAGTCGGAAAAAGAAAATCGGAAAATAGATGTTTTTTAGGAGTTTTAGGTGAAAATTAGGAAAATTTAAGGACGAATTTTCAAAAGATGTTTAGAGACAGGTGCGCGAAGTAATTACGCGTCTTTTGGTACCGCACAGTGGTAGGTAAATTTGAAATCTAATAATAAACTATTGCAATATCGTGTAATTTTTTAAAGAAAATTAAATTTAATGTAAATTTTGAAAAATTTTAGGTGAAATTAAAAACAAATTGGACAGTCGGATAGAGCACTTCAAGACGAATCTTTTGATGTATAACACTATTATAAAAGGACAACTAATGGGTAAGTACTAATGTGTTTTCTATGTGGTTAGGTTAGGTTAGGTTAGGTTAGGTTAGGTTAGGTTAGGTTAGTTTAGCTTTTTTTCGATTTTGGGTGGTCGGATCGAGACGGGAGTGGTGTCAGAGGATAGGGCTCGACGAGCGCTATACAGGAATGAAGGAAAATTGAAAATAGGGCGTAGTCGGAAAAAGAAAATCGGAAAATAGATGTTTTTTAGGAGTTTTAGGTGAAAATTAGGAAAATTTAAGGACGAATTTTCAAAAGATGTTTAGAGACAGGTGCGCGAAGTAATTACGCGTCTTTTGGTACCGCACAGTGGTAGGTAAATTTGAAATCTAATAATAAACTATTGCAATATCGTGTAATTTTTTAAAGAAAATTAAATTTAATGTAAATTTTGAAAAATTTTAGGTGAAATTAAAAACAAATTGGACAGTCGGATAGAGCACTTCAAGACGAATCTTTTGATGTATAACACTATTATAAAAGGACAACTAATGGGTAAGTACTAATGTGTTTTCTATGTGGTTAGGTTAGGTTAGGTTAGGTTAGGTTAGGTTAGGTTAGGTTAGTTTAGCTTTTTTTCGATTTTGGGTGGTCGGATCGAGACGGGAGTGGTGTCAGAGGATAGGGCTCGACGAGCGCTATACAGGAATGAAGGAAAATTGAAAATAGGGCGTAGTCGGAAAAAGAAAATCGGAAAATAGATGTTTTTTAGGAGTTTTAGGTGAAAATTAGGAAAATTTAAGGACGAATTTTCAAAAGATGTTTAGAGACAGGTGCGCGAAGTAATTACGCGTCTTTTGGTACCGCACAGTGGTAGGTAAATTTGAAATCTAATAATAAACTATTGCAATATCGTGTAATTTTTTAAAGAAAATTAAATTTAATGTAAATTTTGAAAAATTTTAGGTGAAATTAAAAACAAATTGGACAGTCGGATAGAGCACTTCAAGACGAATCTTTTGATGTATAACACTATTATAAAAGGACAACTAATGGGTAAGTACTAATGTGTTTTCTATGTGGTTAGGTTAGGTTAGGTTAGGTTAGGTTAGGTTAGGTTAGGTTAGTTTAGCTTTTTTTCGATTTTGGGTGGTCGGATCGAGACGGGAGTGGTGTCAGAGGATAGGGCTCGACGAGCGCTATACAGGAATGAAGGAAAATTGAAAATAGGGCGTAGTCGGAAAAAGAAAATCGGAAAATAGATGTTTTTTAGGAGTTTTAGGTGAAAATTAGGAAAATTTAAGGACGAATTTTCAAAAGATGTTTAGAGACAGGTGCGCGAAGTAATTACGCGTCTTTTGGTACCGCACAGTGGTAGGTAAATTTGAAATCTAATAATAAACTATTGCAATATCGTGTAATTTTTTAAAGAAAATTAAATTTAATGTAAATTTTGAAAAATTTTAGGTGAAATTAAAAACAAATTGGACAGTCGGATAGAGCACTTCAAGACGAATCTTTTGATGTATAACACTATTATAAAAGGACAACTAATGGGTAAGTACTAATGTGTTTTCTATGTGGTTAGGTTAGGTTAGGTTAGGTTAGGTTAGGTTAGGTTAGGTTAGTTTAGCTTTTTTTCGATTTTGGGTGGTCGGATCGAGACGGGAGTGGTGTCAGAGGATAGGGCTCGACGAGCGCTATACAGGAATGAAGGAAAATTGAAAATAGGGCGTAGTCGGAAAAAGAAAATCGGAAAATAGATGTTTTTTAGGAGTTTTAGGTGAAAATTAGGAAAATTTAAGGACGAATTTTCAAAAGATGTTTAGAGACAGGTGCGCGAAGTAATTACGCGTCTTTTGGTACCGCACAGTGGTAGGTAAATTTGAAATCTAATAATAAACTATTGCAATATCGTGTAATTTTTTAAAGAAAATTAAATTTAATGTAAATTTTGAAAAATTTTAGGTGAAATTAAAAACAAATTGGACAGTCGGATAGAGCACTTCAAGACGAATCTTTTGATGTATAACACTATTATAAAAGGACAACTAATGGGTAAGTACTAATGTGTTTTCTATGTGGTTAGGTTAGGTTAGGTTAGGTTAGGTTAGGTTAGGTTAGTTTAGCTTTTTTTCGATTTTGGGTGGTCGGATCGAGACGGGAGTGGTGTCAGAGGATAGGGCTCGACGAGCGCTATACAGGAATGAAGGAAAATTGAAAATAGGGCGTAGTCGGAAAAAGAAAATCGGAAAATAGATGTTTTTTAGGAGTTTTAGGTGAAAATTAGGAAAATTTAAGGACGAATTTTCAAAAGATGTTTAGAGACAGGTGCGCGAAGTAATTACGCGTCTTTTGGTACCGCACAGTGGTAGGTAAATTTGAAATCTAATAATAAACTATTGCAATATCGTGTAATTTTTTAAAGAAAATTAAATTTAATGTAAATTTTGAAAAATTTTAGGTGAAATTAAAAACAAATTGGACAGTCGGATAGAGCACTTCAAGACGAATCTTTTGATGTATAACACTATTATAAAAGGACAACTAATGGGTAAGTACTAATGTGTTTTCTATGTGGTTAGGTTAGGTTAGGTTAGGTTAGGTTAGGTTAGGTTAGGTTAGTTTAGCTTTTTTTCGATTTTGGGTGGTCGGATCGAGACGGGAGTGGTGTCAGAGGATAGGGCTCGACGAGCGCTATACAGGAATGAAGGAAAATTGAAAATAGGGCGTAGTCGGAAAAAGAAAATCGGAAAATAGATGTTTTTTAGGAGTTTTAGGTGAAAATTAGGAAAATTTAAGGACGAATTTTCAAAAGATGTTTAGAGACAGGTGCGCGAAGTAATTACGCGTCTTTTGGTACCGCACAGTGGTAGGTAAATTTGAAATCTAATAATAAACTATTGCAATATCGTGTAATTTTTTAAAGAAAATTAAATTTAATGTAAATTTTGAAAAATTTTAGGTGAAATTAAAAACAAATTGGACAGTCGGATAGAGCACTTCAAGACGAATCTTTTGATGTATAACACTATTATAAAAGGACAACTAATGGGTAAGTACTAATGTGTTTTCTATGTGGTTAGGTTAGGTTAGGTTAGGTTAGGTTAGGTTAGGTTAGGTTAGTTTAGCTTTTTTTCGATTTTGGGTGGTCGGATCGAGACGGGAGTGGTGTCAGAGGATAGGGCTCGACGAGCGCTATACAGGAATGAAGGAAAATTGAAAATAGGGCGTAGTCGGAAAAAGAAAATCGGAAAATAGATGTTTTTTAGGAGTTTTAGGTGAAAATTAGGAAAATTTAAGGACGAATTTTCAAAAGATGTTTAGAGACAGGTGCGCGAAGTAATTACGCGTCTTTTGGTACCGCACAGTGGTAGGTAAATTTGAAATCTAATAATAAACTATTGCAATATCGTGTAATTTTTTAAAGAAAATTAAATTTAATGTAAATTTTGAAAAATTTTAGGTGAAATTAAAAACAAATTGGACAGTCGGATAGAGCACTTCAAGACGAATCTTTTGATGTATAACACTATTATAAAAGGACAACTAATGGGTAAGTACTAATGTGTTTTCTATGTGGTTAGGTTAGGTTAGGTTAGGTTAGGTTAGGTTAGGTTAGGTTAGTTTAGCTTTTTTTCGATTTTGGGTGGTCGGATCGAGACGGGAGTGGTGTCAGAGGATAGGGCTCGACGAGCGCTATACAGGAATGAAGGAAAATTGAAAATAGGGCGTAGTCGGAAAAAGAAAATCGGAAAATAGATGTTTTTTAGGAGTTTTAGGTGAAAATTAGGAAAATTTAAGGACGAATTTTCAAAAGATGTTTAGAGACAGGTGCGCGAAGTAATTACGCGTCTTTTGGTACCGCACAGTGGTAGGTAAATTTGAAATCTAATAATAAACTATTGCAATATCGTGTAATTTTTTAAAGAAAATTAAATTTAATGTAAATTTTGAAAAATTTTAGGTGAAATTAAAAACAAATTGGACAGTCGGATAGAGCACTTCAAGACGAATCTTTTGATGTATAACACTATTATAAAAGGACAACTAAACTAATGGGTAAGTACTAATGTGTTTTCTATGTGGTTAGGTTAGGTTAGGTTAGGTTAGGTTAGGTTAGGTTAGGTTAGTTTAGCTTTTTTTCGATTTTGGGTGGTCGGATCGAGACGGGAGTGGTGTCAGAGGATAGGGCTCGACGAGCGCTATACAGGAATGAAGGAAAATTGAAAATAGGGCGTAGTCGGAAAAAGAAAATCGGAAAATAGATGTTTTTTAGGAGTTTTAGGTGAAAATTAGGAAAATTTAAGGACGAATTTTCAAAAGATGTTTAGAGACAGGTGCGCGAAGTAATTACGCGTCTTTTGGTACCGCACAGTGGTAGGTAAATTTGAAATCTAATAATAAACTATTGCAATATCGTGTAATTTTTTAAAGAAAATTAAATTTAATGTAAATTTTGAAAAATTTTAGGTGAAATTAAAAACAAATTGGACAGTCGGATAGAGCACTTCAAGACGAATCTTTTGATGTATAACACTATTATAAAAGGACAACTAATGGGTAAGTACTAATGTGTTTTCTATGTGGTTAGGTTAGGTTAGGTTAGGTTAGGTTAGGTTAGGTTAGGTTAGTTTAGCTTTTTTTCGATTTTGGGTGGTCGGATCGAGACGGGAGTGGTGTCAGAGGATAGGGCTCGACGAGCGCTATACAGGAATGAAGGAAAATTGAAAATAGGGCGTAGTCGGAAAAAGAAAATCGGAAAATAGATGTTTTTTAGGAGTTTTAGGTGAAAATTAGGAAAATTTAAGGACGAATTTTCAAAAGATGTTTAGAGACAGGTGCGCGAAGTAATTACGCGTCTTTTGGTACCGCACAGTGGTAGGTAAATTTGAAATCTAATAATAAACTATTGCAATATCGTGTAATTTTTTAAAGAAAATTAAATTTAATGTAAATTTTGAAAAATTTTAGGTGAAATTAAAAACAAATTGGACAGTCGGATAGAGCACTTCAAGACGAATCTTTTGATGTATAACACTATTATAAAAGGACAACTAATGGGTAAGTACTAATGTGTTTTCTATGTGGTTAGGTTAGGTTAGGTTAGGTTAGGTTAGGTTAGGTTAGGTTAGTTTAGCTTTTTTTCGATTTTGGGTGGTCGGATCGAGACGGGAGTGGTGTCAGAGGATAGGGCTCGACGAGCGCTATACAGGAATGAAGGAAAATTGAAAATAGGGCGTAGTCGGAAAAAGAAAATCGGAAAATAGATGTTTTTTAGGAGTTTTAGGTGAAAATTAGGAAAATTTAAGGACGAATTTTCAAAAGATGTTTAGAGACAGGTGCGCGAAGTAATTACGCGTCTTTTGGTACCGCACAGTGGTAGGTAAATTTGAAATCTAATAATAAACTATTGCAATATCGTGTAATTTTTTAAAGAAAATTAAATTTAATGTAAATTTTGAAAAATTTTAGGTGAAATTAAAAACAAATTGGACAGTCGGATAGAGCACTTCAAGACGAATCTTTTGATGTATAACACTATTATAAAAGGACAACTAATGGGTAAGTACTAATGTGTTTTCTATGTGGTTAGGTTAGGTTAGGTTAGGTTAGGTTAGGTTAGGTTAGGTTAGTTTAGCTTTTTTTCGATTTTGGGTGGTCGGATCGAGACGGGAGTGGTGTCAGAGGATAGGGCTCGACGAGCGCTATACAGGAATGAAGGAAAATTGAAAATAGGGCGTAGTCGGAAAAAGAAAATCGGAAAATAGATGTTTTTTAGGAGTTTTAGGTGAAAATTAGGAAAATTTAAGGACGAATTTTCAAAAGATGTTTAGAGACAGGTGCGCGAAGTAATTACGCGTCTTTTGGTACCGCACAGTGGTAGGTAAATTTGAAATCTAATAATAAACTATTGCAATATCGTGTAATTTTTTAAAGAAAATTAAATTTAATGTAAATTTTGAAAAATTTTAGGTGAAATTAAAAACAAATTGGACAGTCGGATAGAGCACTTCAAGACGAATCTTTTGATGTATAACACTATTATAAAAGGACAACTAATGGGTAAGTACTAATGTGTTTTCTATGTGGTTAGGTTAGGTTAGGTTAGGTTAGGTTAGGTTAGGTTAGGTTAGTTTAGCTTTTTTTCGATTTTGGGTGGTCGGATCGAGACGGGAGTGGTGTCAGAGGATAGGGCTCGACGAGCGCTATACAGGAATGAAGGAAAATTGAAAATAGGGCGTAGTCGGAAAAAGAAAATCGGAAAATAGATGTTTTTTAGGAGTTTTAGGTGAAAATTAGGAAAATTTAAGGACGAATTTTCAAAAGATGTTTAGAGACAGGTGCGCGAAGTAATTACGCGTCTTTTGGTACCGCACAGTGGTAGGTAAATTTGAAATCTAATAATAAACTATTGCAATATCGTGTAATTTTTTAAAGAAAATTAAATTTAATGTAAATTTTGAAAAATTTTAGGTGAAATTAAAAACAAATTGGACAGTCGGATAGAGCACTTCAAGACGAATCTTTTGATGTATAACACTATTATAAAAGGACAACTAATGGGTAAGTACTAATGTGTTTTCTATGTGGTTAGGTTAGGTTAGGTTAGGTTAGGTTAGGTTAGGTTAGGTTAGTTTAGCTTTTTTTCGATTTTGGGTGGTCGGATCGAGACGGGAGTGGTGTCAGAGGATAGGGCTCGACGAGCGCTATACAGGAATGAAGGAAAATTGAAAATAGGGCGTAGTCGGAAAAAGAAAATCGGAAAATAGATGTTTTTTAGGAGTTTTAGGTGAAAATTAGGAAAATTTAAGGACGAATTTTCAAAAGATGTTTAGAGACAGGTGCGCGAAGTAATTACGCGTCTTTTGGTACCGCACAGTGGTAGGTAAATTTGAAATCTAATAATAAACTATTGCAATATCGTGTAATTTTTTAAAGAAAATTAAATTTAATGTAAATTTTGAAAAATTTTAGGTGAAATTAAAAACAAATTGGACAGTCGGATAGAGCACTTCAAGACGAATCTTTTGATGTATAACACTATTATAAAAGGACAACTAATGGGTAAGTACTAATGTGTTTTCTATGTGGTTAGGTTAGGTTAGGTTAGGTTAGGTTAGGTTAGGTTAGGTTAGTTTAGCTTTTTTTCGATTTTGGGTGGTCGGATCGAGACGGGAGTGGTGTCAGAGGATAGGGCTCGACGAGCGCTATACAGGAATGAAGGAAAATTGAAAATAGGGCGTAGTCGGAAAAAGAAAATCGGAAAATAGATGTTTTTTAGGAGTTTTAGGTGAAAATTAGGAAAATTTAAGGACGAATTTTCAAAAGATGTTTAGAGACAGGTGCGCGAAGTAATTACGCGTCTTTTGGTACCGCACAGTGGTAGGTAAATTTGAAATCTAATAATAAACTATTGCAATATCGTGTAATTTTTTAAAGAAAATTAAATTTAATGTAAATTTTGAAAAATTTTAGGTGAAATTAAAAACAAATTGGACAGTCGGATAGAGCACTTCAAGACGAATCTTTTGATGTATAACACTATTATAAAAGGACAACTAATGGGTAAGTACTAATGTGTTTTCTATGTGGTTAGGTTAGGTTAGGTTAGGTTAGGTTAGGTTAGGTTAGGTTAGTTTAGCTTTTTTTCGATTTTGGGTGGTCGGATCGAGACGGGAGTGGTGTCAGAGGATAGGGCTCGACGAGCGCTATACAGGAATGAAGGAAAATTGAAAATAGGGCGTAGTCGGAAAAAGAAAATCGGAAAATAGATGTTTTTTAGGAGTTTTAGGTGAAAATTAGGAAAATTTAAGGACGAATTTTCAAAAGATGTTTAGAGACAGGTGCGCGAAGTAATTACGCGTCTTTTGGTACCGCACAGTGGTAGGTAAATTTGAAATCTAATAATAAACTATTGCAATATCGTGTAATTTTTTAAAGAAAATTAAATTTAGTGTAAATTTTGAAAAATTTTAGGTGAAATTAAAAACAAATTGGACAGTCGGATAGAGCACTTCAAGACGAATCTTTTGATGTATAACACTATTATAAAAGGACAACTAATGGGTAAGTACTAATGTGTTTTCTATGTGGTTAGGTTAGGTTAGGTTAGGTTAGGTTAGGTTAGGTTAGGTTAGTTTAGCTTTTTTTCGATTTTGGGTGGTCGGATCGAGACGGGAGTGGTGTCAGAGGATAGGGCTCGACGAGCGCTATACAGGAATGAAGGAAAATTGAAAATAGGGCGTAGTCGGAAAAAGAAAATCGGAAAATAGATGTTTTTTAGGAGTTTTAGGTGAAAATTAGGAAAATTTAAGGACGAATTTTCAAAAGATGTTTAGAGACAGGTGCGCGAAGTAATTACGCGTCTTTTGGTACCGCACAGTGGTAGGTAAATTTGAAATCTAATAATAAACTATTGCAATATCGTGTAATTTTTTAAAGAAAATTAAATTTAATGTAAATTTTGAAAAATTTTAGGTGAAATTAAAAACAAATTGGACAGTCGGATAGAGCACTTCAAGACGAATCTTTTGATGTATAACACTATTATAAAAGGACAACTAATGGGTAAGTACTAATGTGTTTTCTATGTGGTTAGGTTAGGTTAGGTTAGGTTAGGTTAGGTTAGGTTAGGTTAGTTTAGCTTTTTTTCGATTTTGGGTGGTCGGATCGAGACGGGAGTGGTGTCAGAGGATAGGGCTCGACGAGCGCTATACAGGAATGAAGGAAAATTGAAAATAGGGCGTAGTCGGAAAAAGAAAATCGGAAAATAGATGTTTTTTAGGAGTTTTAGGTGAAAATTAGGAAAATTTAAGGACGAATTTTCAAAAGATGTTTAGAGACAGGTGCGCGAAGTAATTACGCGTCTTTTGGTACCGCACAGTGGTAGGTAAATTTGAAATCTAATAATAAACTATTGCAATATCGTGTAATTTTTTAAAGAAAATTAAATTTAATGTAAATTTTGAAAAATTTTAGGTGAAATTAAAAACAAATTGGACAGTCGGATAGAGCACTTCAAGACGAATCTTTTGATGTATAACACTATTATAAAAGGACAACTAATGGGTAAGTACTAATGTGTTTTCTATGTGGTTAGGTTAGGTTAGGTTAGGTTAGGTTAGGTTAGGTTAGGTTAGTTTAGCTTTTTTTCGATTTTGGGTGGTCGGATCGAGACGGGAGTGGTGTCAGAGGATAGGGCTCGACGAGCGCTATACAGGAATGAAGGAAAATTGAAAATAGGGCGTAGTCGGAAAAAGAAAATCGGAAAATAGATGTTTTTTAGGAGTTTTAGGTGAAAATTAGGAAAATTTAAGGACGAATTTTCAAAAGATGTTTAGAGACAGGTGCGCGAAGTAATTACGCGTCTTTTGGTACCGCACAGTGGTAGGTAAATTTGAAATCTAATAATAAACTATTGCAATATCGTGTAATTTTTTAAAGAAAATTAAATTTAATGTAAATTTTGAAAAATTTTAGGTGAAATTAAAAACAAATTGGACAGTCGGATAGAGCACTTCAAGACGAATCTTTTGATGTATAACACTATTATAAAAGGACAACTAATGGGTAAGTACTAATGTGTTTTCTATGTGGTTAGGTTAGGTTAGGTTAGGTTAGGTTAGGTTAGGTTAGGTTAGTTTAGCTTTTTTTCGATTTTGGGTGGTCGGATCGAGACGGGAGTGGTGTCAGAGGATAGGGCTCGACGAGCGCTATACAGGAATGAAGGAAAATTGAAAATAGGGCGTAGTCGGAAAAAGAAAATCGGAAAATAGATGTTTTTTAGGAGTTTTAGGTGAAAATTAGGAAAATTTAAGGACGAATTTTCAAAAGATGTTTAGAAACAGGTGCGCGAAGTAATTACGCGTCTTTTGGTACCGCACAGTGGTAGGTAAATTTGAAATCTAATAATAAACTATTGCAATATCGTGTAATTTTTTAAAGAAAATTAAATTTAATGTAAATTTTGAAAAATTTTAGGTGAAATTAAAAACAAATTGGACAGTCGGATAGAGCACTTCAAGACGAATCTTTTGATGTATAACACTATTATAAAAGGACAACTAATGGGTAAGTACTAATGTGTTTTCTATGTGGTTAGGTTAGGTTAGGTTAGGTTAGGTTAGGTTAGGTTAGGTTAGTTTAGCTTTTTTTCGATTTTGGGTGGTCGGATCGAGACGGGAGTGGTGTCAGAGGATAGGGCTCGACGAGCGCTATACAGGAATGAAGGAAAATTGAAAATAGGGCGTAGTCGGAAAAAGAAAATCGGAAAATAGATGTTTTTTAGGAGTTTTAGGTGAAAATTAGGAAAATTTAAGGACGAATTTTCAAAAGATGTTTAGAGACAGGTGCGCGAAGTAATTACGCGTCTTTTGGTACCGCACAGTGGTAGGTAAATTTGAAATCTAATAATAAACTATTGCAATATCGTGTAATTTTTTAAAGAAAATTAAATTTAATGTAAATTTTGAAAAATTTTAGGTGAAATTAAAAACAAATTGGACAGTCGGATAGAGCACTTCAAGACGAATCTTTTGATGTATAACACTATTATAAAAGGACAACTAATGGGTAAGTACTAATGTGTTTTCTATGTGGTTAGGTTAGGTTAGGTTAGGTTAGGTTAGGTTAGGTTAGGTTAGTTTAGCTTTTTTTCGATTTTGGGTGGTCGGATCGAGACGGGAGTGGTGTCAGAGGATAGGGCTCGACGAGCGCTATACAGGAATGAAGGAAAATTGAAAATAGGGCGTAGTCGGAAAAAGAAAATCGGAAAATAGATGTTTTTTAGGAGTTTTAGGTGAAAATTAGGAAAATTTAAGGACGAATTTTCAAAAGATGTTTAGAGACAGGTGCGCGAAGTAATTACGCGTCTTTTGGTACCGCACAGTGGTAGGTAAATTTGAAATCTAATAATAAACTATTGCAATATCGTGTAATTTTTTAAAGAAAATTAAATTTAATGTAAATTTTGAAAAATTTTAGGTGAAATTAAAAACAAATTGGACAGTCGGATAGAGCACTTCAAGACGAATCTTTTGATGTATAACACTATTATAAAAGGACAACTAATGGGTAAGTACTAATGTGTTTTCTATGTGGTTAGGTTTTTTTTTTTTTTTTTTTTTTTTTTTGAGGGGTCCTGTCCGGGCGCTGTACTGGCCCGGCCCGCGAGCTAAATAATCATCCCCTGACATTTGTCAAGGCCCTTGTTTTCTTTATTTTATTTTTAATCAACAAGTTACAATTATAATAATAAGGTTATATTACACTTAAGTTAAACGTCACATCAAAACCTCTTAATACAGAACATGTAAGTTTTCTTAATCTAGTTTTAGTTTAATATTACATCATCTTATTGTTATTTAATGTGTTTTCTTATCTTTTACTTAACTATTTTCTTTATTGGCATGTTAAAACTTCTTAATTTACTTATCTTAAATTACCATCTTAAATTTATTTATCTTATCTTAATTACAATTTACTAACGGCTTAATTTACATCTAATTTATTGCTTGTAATATTTTACATTGTCTTCGCTTATGTACTTGACTATGTGTCATACTATCTCTTATATGTTAATTTTTTATAACATTGTATCTTACTATTTTCTTACACTTATTGTACTTTAATAAATATGCATATGTTTTATCCTAGTTTTTCATGTTTCTATTTATATAATGCATTTTATATATATATAACATGACTATCTCTTGCTTATTTGTTTGTTTCCAAGACTTTCGTAACTATTTCTATAGCATATTTCATAAATTTATTTCTCGTTGTTTCGTTTTGCATGATGGTCTTAAGTGTGTTTGGTGTTATCTTTGTATTTAACTTTTGTTCTGTATCAAGTCGTTTGCTGGCAAATACTGGGCATTCTGTTAATATATGTTCTACAGTTTGGCTCACACCCGGTTCGCAGTTGCACGATGGGTCCTCCTTACACTTGAATCTAGCCAAGTATTCGGAGAACCCACCATGGCCCGTCAATATCTGTGTGGTCACACCCACTGGTCGTAGCTTTCTCACTATTCTGTAGGCTTGGAGAGCGTCTGGGAGGAAAGTTTTTGTTACTCCTGCTGTATCGCCGACTTGGTATCTCCTGTTCCACACATCCAGCGAGGCCTTGCGGATTTCTCGCTTGATGTATGAGACAGGGCATACGTCGTAGTCCGGTATTTTCTTGGAATGTAGAGCGGCTTGCTTGGCTAGTTGGTCCGCACGTTCGTTCCCCTCTAGTCCTGCATGTGCTTTAATCCAGAACAGGGAAATTTCCTTGTTCTGGATTTCACTTCTCTTGATATTTAGGCGAGCTTCTACGGCTAGAGGATGAGGGGAACTTGCGTTGGTGACCGTTTCCAGCGCCGAGCGCGAGTCACTGAGGATCGCAAAACTATTTTCTCTACGCTGGAGGATCACCCTCGTGGCTTGGCATATGGCCAGAAGTTCTGCTTGGTAGACCGTGCAGTACGATGGCAGCTTAAGCTTAAGTATTTTGGTTTCAGCCTCGCTATTCCAAATAGAAAGCGAGGCACCAACTTTACCTTCGATCTTGCTGCCATCGGTGTATATTCTCACTACTTGGTTTATGTGGTTATTCACTTGTTCTTGGTCTGCCAGGGTTATGAACTTCAGGCTCATATGTTCCGCCGGATGCGGAGTGTCCGTGTATGCCACACCGCGCTCGACCTCTGCGTCTGCTATTGCTGGTTGGGGAACTCCTTTCTTTGCCTCATATAAGGTTGCTGCCTCTTGCACTCGTAGATCGAGTGGCAGTATCCCAGACAGCAGCAGCGCCGAGTTGAGGGAGACTGTGCGGTAGGCTCCACATAGTTTTTGTGCGAATCCTCTTTGGACTGCGTTCAGTTGCCTCTGTATTCCAAGTTTTTTGGCCGCTGGGGCCCACGCGCTGGAGGCATAGAGGATTACGGGTTCCACCGTAGCATTATAAATAATGCGAATAATATCCGGATGGAGACCCCAGCTAATCCTGGCGGCTCTTGATAATTGCTTATATATATTTAACGCTTTTCGGCATACATTTATGACATGGCTGTTAAATGTAAGTTTATTATCAATTGTGAGCCCCAGGATTTTTATTTCTTCGGACATTTCAATGCTGACCCCGCCCATGCGCAGGCGTGGTGTGTCAAATTTGAGCTTCCTGGTAAGCACCATTGCTTTAGTTTTATGGGGCGCAAATTTCAGCTTATATTTGACACCCCAGTCCCGAACATAGGAGAGGGCAGCATTGGCTTGTCTCTCGACTTCCAGCGCGGTTTTTGCGGCAAATACCAGGACCACGTCGTCGGCGAAAGCCTGGCAGTAGTCGCCTCGTTCCTCAAGTCCTGCCAGCAATGGGTTGAGAAGGAGATTCCAGAGTAAGGGTCCACTTATTGATCCTTGTACGCAGCCTTTGCTGGTGCTTTTCACATGCTCTTCGCCGGCATATCTTACTCTTACTTTCCGGTCTTGGAGGTAACTATCCATGACTTTCCTGAGATTCTTTGGACATTTTTCCTCAGCCAAACGGACTCGTATTGCTGGCCACCATGCGCTGTCGAAGGCTCCCTCTATGTCCAACGATACAACTGTAACGAGCATTTTGTCTGCTATTTTTGTGCGTACATGTTGCAGTAGATCGTAGAGGGAGTCCTCGGTGCTCTTTTGGGGCATGAATCCGTATTGGCGAGTACTAATCTTTCGAATCAGGTGCCATTTTAGTCGTCCTACCAACATCTTCTCATAAATCTTCCCCATTACCGGCAGTAGCCCGATAGGCCTATACGACTTGGGGTGCCTATAGTTGTCCTTATCGGGCTTTCTGAGGACGACCACTGTTGCTTCTTTCCATGTAGCCGGGAAACATCCCAGCTCCAGGCATTTATTGAGCAGGGCCAGGAAAAGTTCCGGTTCGCTAAAGATTACTTGACTGCATATGTCGGCGGTGAATCCGTCGGAGCCGGGCGCCTTTTTTGGGTCAAAGCTGTCCACCGCTGTCTTTAGCTCCCATAGGGTAAATGGTGGGTCATGTCGTTCATCATGACTCCACTCATTTACTTGGTTTGCTTGTGCTCTGATTGTTCGGTGGTCTGCATTGTCCTCACTTTCGAGGTCCTCCGGGTAAAAGACGTCCGCCAACAACTTTGCAGATTCCCCTTTTGTTAACTCCTTCCCATCCATTTCCAGGGGCAAGTCTTCTTGTCTTTTCGTCGTACATCTTAAGACCCTGTATATGCCTTGCCAAAGTCCCTCCCTGTCCTGCCTTCCACAAAAGTTCTTCCAGCTTGCAGTTTGGGCGTTTCTGGCTTCCATTTCATACCTTTCTTTTGCTTGCAGGTACTCATCGACTACTTTCTCCCTGCGGATTGGCGCTGCATTTCGGATTCTGCGTTTCCTGGTAACAACCTCCTTCTTCATCGCAGCTAGTGTTTCGGACCACCACGGCACGGTAAGTTTTTCTTGTTTCTTTTTCTTTCTTAATATTTCTTCACATGTTTTTGTTACAGTTTCCGAAAAGTTTTTTACAAAAGTTTCTAATTGTATTTCAGTTTTAATCTGGTCTATCTCTAAAGGGTTTATTTTGTTGTCTACTTTTAACTGGTTCAGTTTCTCACGAAACTGAATCCAGTTAGCTTTTTTTGTATTGTAGATTCTTGTGGTTCTATTTATGTCCATTCCTTTTGCCCTCTTGAGATTAATTTGAAAAGTGATACCGTTGTGGTCCGAGCTTACGAGTTGTTCTTCTATTCTCCAGTCATCTACCAGGTTCAGCAGATCTTCTGTGCAGGCCGTGATATCCACGTGGCTGATATATCGCTTGTTACCTCGTATAGTATCAAAAGTTGGGGTATTCCCTTCGTTGAGTACCTGCAAGCCTAGCTCGTAAAGAACGCCAGCCATATCTTCCCCTCTGTGGTCCACCGTACTGCTCCCCCACCAAGTACTTTTGGAGTTCGCATCGCCACCCACTATTATGGCTGAGGGTCCTAGCTCCTTTACAATCATTTTAAGGTGCTCCAGGTATGGCCCGATGGGTTGGTCTGGTTCAAAGTAAAATGAGACTACCGTGATTTCCCAGGCAGTCGTGCGGATCCTCACCACCACGATGTTGTTGGTGGTGAGTTTTGGGAACTGTGTGACGTCAATGTCTTGATTGAAGACGGCTATAGCCGACTTAACAGTTCCATTCCCGTCATATGCGCTCTGGTATATTCTCACTCCTTTGCACGTACTCATACTTCCAGACCCACCCACGTAGGGTTCCTGGAGCAACGCGATGTCTAACTTACGCCTGTCCGCCTCAACCATAAGTTCGCTGGTGGCGAGTCGTTTCCTCTGTAGGTTGGCTTGGACTATCCTGTACGGTTTTCCGCCAGAAGGGTTGACCGAGGCGCCTTTAGCAATATGCTATACTAGCTCGAGCCAATGCGTCCCATTTGCGCCGTACGGGGCATTCTTGGCTGAAGGCATTGTGTTCTGCCTGATCCAGTTTGGCCCGGGTGCAGTTGCAGCACGATGGGGCTGCATTGGCGAGCCAGTCAGCGCACTCTGTCTTCATGTGAGGTCCCCCGCAGTGGCTACACCTGACAATGGTTTCCTTACAGAAACGCCTGCCATGCCCGTAGCCTAGGCAGAGCGAACACTGCACTAGTGGCGAGTAGTCGTCCACTCTGACTTTTTGCAGGTCTATGTGCACTGTTTCTGCGTTTACCATTCTAGCCCACAATTGGGGGGACACTCTCATTATGACGTGGCCGGCGTGAGGATTCCGCGTCTTCTTACGGAAGCGGACCTCCATCTGCACACCGCTGTCTTCGAGGCCGTTGAACAATGCTCGGTTTTGGTTTCTTATACACTGTATAATATCCTCGTCAGTGTTGTAGAGGAGTACATCTTTGAGGATAAGGAGAGGATGTTTATTGTGGATGTCCTCCACTACCAGTTTATTTCCGGCGCTTTTCAGGCGCTCTTTTACTTTCTTCCTTTCCTCTTCAGATGCACAACCAACTATTACTTTCCTGTCTTTGGCTTTTCTGACTCTGTCTATTTTAACCCATCCGTCTTTTGCATTTACTGCTTCTCGGATATGTGGTTAGGTTAGGTTAGGTTAGGTTAGGTTAGGTTAGGTTAGGTTAGTTTAGCTTTTTTTCGATTTTGGGTGGTCGGATCGAGACGGGAGTGGTGTCAGAGGATAGGGCTCGACGAGCGCTATACAGGAATGAAGGAAAATTGAAAATAGGGCGTAGTCGGAAAAAGAAAATCGGAAAATAGATGTTTTTTAGGAGTTTTAGGTGAAAATTAGGAAAATTTAAGGACGAATTTTCAAAAGATGTTTAGAGACAGGTGCGCGAAGTAATTACGCGTCTTTTGGTACCGCACAGTGGTAGGTAAATTTGAAATCTAATAATAAACTATTGCAATATCGTGTAATTTTTTAAAGAAAATTAAATTTAATGTAAATTTTGAAAAATTTTAGGTGAAATTAAAAACAAATTGGACAGTCGGATAGAGCACTTCAAGACGAATCTTTTGATGTATAACACTATTATAAAAGGACAACTAATGGGTAAGTACTAATGTGTTTTCTATGTGGTTAGGTTAGGTTAGGTTAGGTTAGGTTAGGTTAGGTTAGGTTAGTTTAGCTTTTTTTCGATTTTGGGTGGTCGGATCGAGACGGGAGTGGTGTCAGAGGATAGGGCTCGACGAGCGCTATACAGGAATGAAGGAAAATTGAAAATAGGGCGTAGTCGGAAAAAGAAAATCGGAAAATAGATGTTTTTTAGGAGTTTTAGGTGAAAATTAGGAAAATTTAAGGACGAATTTTCAAAAGATGTTTAGAGACAGGTGCGCGAAGTAATTACGCGTCTTTTGGTACCGCACAGTGGTAGGTAAATTTGAAATCTAATAATAAACTATTGCAATATCGTGTAATTTTTTAAAGAAAATTAAATTTAATGTAAATTTTGAAAAATTTTAGGTGAAATTAAAAACAAATTGGACAGTCGGATAGAGCACTTCAAGACGAATCTTTTGATGTATAACACTATTATAAAAGGACAACTAATGGGTAAGTACTAATGTGTTTTCTATGTGGTTAGGTTAGGTTAGGTTAGTTTAGCTTTTTTTCGATTTTGGGTGGTCGGATCGAGACGGGAGTGGTGTCAGAGGATAGGGCTCGACGAGCGCTATACAGGAATGAAGGAAAATTGAAAATAGGGCGTAGTCGGAAAAAGAAAATCGGAAAATAGATGTTTTTTAGGAGTTTTAGGTGAAAATTAGGAAAATTTAAGGACGAATTTTCAAAAGATGTTTAGAGACAGGTGCGCGAAGTAATTACGCGTCTTTTGGTACCGCACAGTGGTAGGTAAATTTGAAATCTAATAATAAACTATTGCAATATCGTGTAATTTTTTAAAGAAAATTAAATTTAATGTAAATTTTGAAAAATTTTAGGTGAAATTAAAAACAAATTGGACAGTCGGATAGAGCACTTCAAGACGAATCTTTTGATGTATAACACTATTATAAAAGGACAACTAATGGGTAAGTACTAATGTGTTTTCTATGTGGTTAGGTTAGGTTAGGTTAGGTTAGGTTAGGTTAGGTTAGGTTAGTTTAGCTTTTTTTCGATTTTGGGTGGTCGGATCGAGACGGGAGTGGTGTCAGAGGATAGGGCTCGACGAGCGCTATACAGGAATGAAGGAAAATTGAAAATAGGGCGTAGTCGGAAAAAGAAAATCGGAAAATAGATGTTTTTTAGGAGTTTTAGGTGAAAATTAGGAAAATTTAAGGACGAATTTTCAAAAGATGTTTAGAGACAGGTGCGCGAAGTAATTACGCGTCTTTTGGTACCGCACAGTGGTAGGTAAATTTGAAATCTAATAATAAACTATTGCAATATCGTGTAATTTTTTAAAGAAAATTAAATTTAATGTAAATTTTGAAAAATTTTAGGTGAAATTAAAAACAAATTGGACAGTCGGATAGAGCACTTCAAGACGAATCTTTTGATGTATAACACTATTATAAAAGGACAACTAATGGGTAAGTACTAATGTGTTTTCTATGTGGTTAGGTTAGGTTAGGTTAGGTTAGGTTAGGTTAGGTTAGGTTAGTTTAGCTTTTTTTCGATTTTGGGTGGTCGGATCGAGACGGGAGTGGTGTCAGAGGATAGGGCTCGACGAGCGCTATACAGGAATGAAGGAAAATTGAAAATAGGGCGTAGTCGGAAAAAGAAAATCGGAAAATAGATGTTTTTTAGGAGTTTTAGGTGAAAATTAGGAAAATTTAAGGACGAATTTTCAAAAGATGTTTAGAGACAGGTGCGCGAAGTAATTACGCGTCTTTTGGTACCGCACAGTGGTAGGTAAATTTGAAATCTAATAATAAACTATTGCAATATCGTGTAATTTTTTAAAGAAAATTAAATTTAATGTAAATTTTGAAAAATTTTAGGTGAAATTAAAAACAAATTGGACAGTCGGATAGAGCACTTCAAGACGAATCTTTTGATGTATAACACTATTATAAAAGGACAACTAATGGGTAAGTACTAATGTGTTTTCTATGTGGTTAGGTTAGGTTAGGTTAGGTTAGGTTAGGTTAGGTTAGGTTAGTTTAGCTTTTTTTCGATTTTGGGTGGTCGGATCGAGACGGGAGTGGTGTCAGAGGATAGGGCTCGACGAGCGCTATACAGGAATGAAGGAAAATTGAAAATAGGGCGTAGTCGGAAAAAGAAAATCGGAAAATAGATGTTTTTTAGGAGTTTTAGGTGAAAATTAGGAAAATTTAAGGACGAATTTTCAAAAGATGTTTAGAGACAGGTGCGCGAAGTAATTACGCGTCTTTTGGTACCGCACAGTGGTAGGTAAATTTGAAATCTAATAATAAACTATTGCAATATCGTGTAATTTTTTAAAGAAAATTAAATTTAATGTAAATTTTGAAAAATTTTAGGTGAAATTAAAAACAAATTGGACAGTCGGATAGAGCACTTCAAGACGAATCTTTTGATGTATAACACTATTATAAAAGGACAACTAATGGGTAAGTACTAATGTGTTTTCTATGTGGTTAGGTTAGGTTAGGTTAGGTTAGGTTAGGTTAGGTTAGGTTAGTTTAGCTTTTTTTCGATTTTGGGTGGTGGATCGAGACGGGAGTGGTGTCAGAGGATAGGGCTCGACGAGCGCTATACAGGAATGAAGGAAAATTGAAAATAGGGCGTAGTCGGAAAAAGAAAATCGGAAAATAGATGTTTTTTAGGAGTTTTAGGTGAAAATTAGGAAAATTTAAGGACGAATTTTCAAAAGATGTTTAGAGACAGGTGCGCGAAGTAATTACGCGTCTTTTGGTACCGCACAGTGGTAGGTAAATTTGAAATCTAATAATAAACTATTGCAATATCGTGTAATTTTTTAAAGAAAATTAAATTTAATGTAAATTTTGAAAAATTTTAGGTGAAATTAAAAACAAATTGGACAGTCGGATAGAGCACTTCAAGACGAATCTTTTGATGTATAACACTATTATAAAAGGACAACTAATAGGTAAGTACTAATGTGTTTTCTATGTGGTTAGGTTAGGTTAGGTTAGGTTAGGTTAGGTTAGGTTAGGTTAGTTTAGCTTTTTTTCGATTTTGGGTGGTCGGATCGAGACGGGAGTGGTGTCAGAGGATAGGGCTCGACGAGCGCTATACAGGAATGAAGGAAAATTGAAAATAGGGCGTAGTCGGAAAAAGAAAATCGGAAAATAGATGTTTTTTAGGAGTTTTAGGTGAAAATTAGGAAAATTTAAGGACGAATTTTCAAAAGATGTTTAGAGACAGGTGCGCGAAGTAATTACGCGTCTTTTGGTACCGCACAGTGGTAGGTAAATTTGAAATCTAATAATAAACTATTGCAATATCGTGTAATTTTTTAAAGAAAATTAAATTTAATGTAAATTTTGAAAAATTTTAGGTGAAATTAAAAACAAATTGGACAGTCGGATAGAGCACTTCAAGACGAATCTTTTGATGTATAACACTATTATAAAAGGACAACTAATGGGTAAGTACTAATGTGTTTTCTATGTGGTTAGGTTAGGTTAGGTTAGGTTAGGTTAGGTTAGGTTAGGTTAGTTTAGCTTTTTTTCGATTTTGGGTGGTCGGATCGAGACGGGAGTGGTGTCAGAGGATAGGGCTCGACGAGCGCTATACAGGAATGAAGGAAAATTGAAAATAGGGCGTAGTCGGAAAAAGAAAATCGGAAAATAGATGTTTTTTAGGAGTTTTAGGTGAAAATTAGGAAAATTTAAGGACGAATTTTCAAAAGATGTTTAGAGACAGGTGCGCGAAGTAATTACGCGTCTTTTGGTACCGCACAGTGGTAGGTAAATTTGAAATCTAATAATAAACTATTGCAATATCGTGTAATTTTTTAAAGAAAATTAAATTTAATGTAAATTTTGAAAAATTTTAGGTGAAATTAAAAACAAATTGGACAGTCGGATAGAGCACTTCAAGACGAATCTTTTGATGTATAACACTATTATAAAAGGACAACTAATGGGTAAGTACTAATGTGTTTTCTATGTGGTTAGGTTAGGTTAGGTTAGGTTAGGTTAGGTTAGGTTAGGTTAGTTTAGCTTTTTTTCGATTTTGGGTGGTCGGATCGAGACGGGAGTGGTGTCAGAGGATAGGGCTCGACGAGCGCTATACAGGAATGAAGGAAAATTGAAAATAGGGCGTAGTCGGAAAAAGAAAATCGGAAAATAGATGTTTTTTAGGAGTTTTAGGTGAAAATTAGGAAAATTTAAGGACGAATTTTCAAAAGATGTTTAGAGACAGGTGCGCGAAGTAATTACGCGTCTTTTGGTACCGCACAGTGGTAGGTAAATTTGAAATCTAATAATAAACTATTGCAATATCGTGTAATTTTTTAAAGAAAATTAAATTTAATGTAAATTTTGAAAAATTTTAGGTGAAATTAAAAACAAATTGGACAGTCGGATAGAGCACTTCAAGACGAATCTTTTGATGTATAACACTATTATAAAAGGACAACTAATGGGTAAGTACTAATGTGTTTTCTATGTGGTTAGGTTAGGTTAGGTTAGGTTAGGTTAGGTTAGGTTAGGTTAGTTTAGCTTTTTTTCGATTTTGGGTGGTCGGATCGAGACGGGAGTGGTGTCAGAGGATAGGGCTCGACGAGCGCTATACAGGAATGAAGGAAAATTGAAAATAGGGCGTAGTCGGAAAAAGAAAATCGGAAAATAGATGTTTTTTAGGAGTTTTAGGTGAAAATTAGGAAAATTTAAGGACGAATTTTCAAAAGATGTTTAGAGACAGGTGCGCGAAGTAATTACGCGTCTTTTGGTACCGCACAGTGGTAGGTAAATTTGAAATCTAATAATAAACTATTGCAATATCGTGTAATTTTTTAAAGAAAATTAAATTTAATGTAAATTTTGAAAAATTTTAGGTGAAATTAAAAACAAATTGGACAGTCGGATAGAGCACTTCAAGACGAATCTTTTGATGTATAACACTATTATAAAAGGACAACTAATGGGTAAGTACTAATGTGTTTTCTATGTGGTTAGGTTAGGTTAGGTTAGGTTAGGTTAGGTTAGGTTAGGTTAGTTTAGCTTTTTTTCGATTTTGGGTGGTCGGATCGAGACGGGAGTGGTGTCAGAGGATAGGGCTCGACGAGCGCTATACAGGAATGAAGGAAAATTGAAAATAGGGCGTAGTCGGAAAAAGAAAATCGGAAAATAGATGTTTTTTAGGAGTTTTAGGTGAAAATTAGGAAAATTTAAGGACGAATTTTCAAAAGATGTTTAGAGACAGGTGCGCGAAGTAATTACGCGTCTTTTGGTACCGCACAGTGGTAGGTAAATTTGAAATCTAATAATAAACTATTGCAATATCGTGTAATTTTTTAAAGAAAATTAAATTTAATGTAAATTTTGAAAAATTTTAGGTGAAATTAAAAACAAATTGGACAGTCGGATAGAGCACTTCAAGACGAATCTTTTGATGTATAACACTATTATAAAAGGACAACTAATGGGTAAGTACTAATGTGTTTTCTATGTGGTTAGGTTAGGTTAGGTTAGGTTAGGTTAGGTTAGGTTAGGTTAGTTTAGCTTTTTTTCGATTTTGGGTGGTCGGATCGAGACGGGAGTGGTGTCAGAGGATAGGGCTCGACGAGCGCTATACAGGAATGAAGGAAAATTGAAAATAGGGCGTAGTCGGAAAAAGAAAATCGGAAAATAGATGTTTTTTAGGAGTTTTAGGTGAAAATTAGGAAAATTTAAGGACGAATTTTCAAAAGATGTTTAGAGACAGGTGCGCGAAGTAATTACGCGTCTTTTGGTACCGCACAGTGGTAGGTAAATTTGAAATCTAATAATAAACTATTGCAATATCGTGTAATTTTTTAAAGAAAATTAAATTTAATGTAAATTTTGAAAAATTTTAGGTGAAATTAAAAACAAATTGGACAGTCGGATAGAGCACTTCAAGACGAATCTTTTGATGTATAACACTATTATAAAAGGACAACTAATGGGTAAGTACTAATGTGTTTTCTATGTGGTTAGGTTAGGTTAGGTTAGGTTAGGTTAGGTTAGGTTAGGTTAGTTTAGCTTTTTTTCGATTTTGGGTGGTCGGATCGAGACGGGAGTGGTGTCAGAGGATAGGGCTCGACGAGCGCTATACAGGAATGAAGGAAAATTGAAAATAGGGCGTAGTCGGAAAAAGAAAATCGGAAAATAGATGTTTTTTAGGAGTTTTAGGTGAAAATTAGGAAAATTTAAGGACGAATTTTCAAAAGATGTTTAGAGACAGGTGCGCGAAGTAATTACGCGTCTTTTGGTACCGCACAGTGGTAGGTAAATTTGAAATCTAATAATAAACTATTGCAATATCGTGTAATTTTTTAAAGAAAATTAAATTTAATGTAAATTTTGAAAAATTTTAGGTGAAATTAAAAACAAATTGGACAGTCGGATAGAGCACTTCAAGACGAATCTTTTGATGTATAACACTATTATAAAAGGACAACTAATGGGTAAGTACTAATGTGTTTTCTATGTGGTTAGGTTAGGTTAGGTTAGGTTAGGTTAGGTTAGGTTAGGTTAGTTTAGCTTTTTTTCGATTTTGGGTGGTGGATCGAGACGGGAGTGGTGTCAGAGGATAGGGCTCGACGAGCGCTATACAGGAATGAAGGAAAATTGAAAATAGGGCGTAGTCGGAAAAAGAAAATCGGAAAATAGATGTTTTTTAGGAGTTTTAGGTGAAAATTAGGAAAATTTAAGGACGAATTTTCAAAAGATGTTTAGAGACAGGTGCGCGAAGTAATTACGCGTCTTTTGGTACCGCACAGTGGTAGGTAAATTTGAAATCTAATAATAAACTATTGCAATATCGTGTAATTTTTTAAAGAAAATTAAATTTAATGTAAATTTTGAAAAATTTTAGGTGAAATTAAAAACAAATTGGACAGTCGGATAGAGCACTTCAAGACGAATCTTTTGATGTATAACACTATTATAAAAGGACAACTAATAGGTAAGTACTAATGTGTTTTCTATGTGGTTAGGTTAGGTTAGGTTAGGTTAGGTTAGGTTAGGTTAGGTTAGTTTAGCTTTTTTTCGATTTTGGGTGGTCGGATCGAGACGGGAGTGGTGTCAGAGGATAGGGCTCGACGAGCGCTATACAGGAATGAAGGAAAATTGAAAATAGGGCGTAGTCGGAAAAAGAAAATCGGAAAATAGATGTTTTTTAGGAGTTTTAGGTGAAAATTAGGAAAATTTAAGGACGAATTTTCAAAAGATGTTTAGAGACAGGTGCGCGAAGTAATTACGCGTCTTTTGGTACCGCACAGTGGTAGGTAAATTTGAAATCTAATAATAAACTATTGCAATATCGTGTAATTTTTTAAAGAAAATTAAATTTAATGTAAATTTTGAAAAATTTTAGGTGAAATTAAAAACAAATTGGACAGTCGGATAGAGCACTTCAAGACGAATCTTTTGATGTATAACACTATTATAAAAGGACAACTAATGGGTAAGTACTAATGTGTTTTCTATGTGGTTAGGTTAGGTTAGGTTAGGTTAGGTTAGGTTAGGTTAGGTTAGTTTAGCTTTTTTTCGATTTTGGGTGGTCGGATCGAGACGGGAGTGGTGTCAGAGGATAGGGCTCGACGAGCGCTATACAGGAATGAAGGAAAATTGAAAATAGGGCGTAGTCGGAAAAAGAAAATCGGAAAATAGATGTTTTTTAGGAGTTTTAGGTGAAAATTAGGAAAATTTAAGGACGAATTTTCAAAAGATGTTTAGAGACAGGTGCGCGAAGTAATTACGCGTCTTTTGGTACCGCACAGTGGTAGGTAAATTTGAAATCTAATAATAAACTATTGCAATATCGTGTAATTTTTTAAAGAAAATTAAATTTAATGTAAATTTTGAAAAATTTTAGGTGAAATTAAAAACAAATTGGACAGTCGGATAGAGCACTTCAAGACGAATCTTTTGATGTATAACACTATTATAAAAGGACAACTAATGGGTAAGTACTAATGTGTTTTCTATGTGGTTAGGTTAGGTTAGGTTAGGTTAGGTTAGGTTAGGTTAGGTTAGTTTAGCTTTTTTTCGATTTTGGGTGGTCGGATCGAGACGGGAGTGGTGTCAGAGGATAGGGCTCGACGAGCGCTATACAGGAATGAAGGAAAATTGAAAATAGGGCGTAGTCGGAAAAAGAAAATCGGAAAATAGATGTTTTTTAGGAGTTTTAGGTGAAAATTAGGAAAATTTAAGGACGAATTTTCAAAAGATGTTTAGAGACAGGTGCGCGAAGTAATTACGCGTCTTTTGGTACCGCACAGTGGTAGGTAAATTTGAAATCTAATAATAAACTATTGCAATATCGTGTAATTTTTTAAAGAAAATTAAATTTAATGTAAATTTTGAAAAATTTTAGGTGAAATTAAAAACAAATTGGACAGTCGGATAGAGCACTTCAAGACGAATCTTTTGATGTATAACACTATTATAAAAGGACAACTAATGGGTAAGTACTAATGTGTTTTCTATGTGGTTAGGTTAGGTTAGGTTAGGTTAGGTTAGGTTAGGTTAGGTTAGTTTAGCTTTTTTTCGATTTTGGGTGGTCGGATCGAGACGGGAGTGGTGTCAGAGGATAGGGCTCGACGAGCGCTATACAGGAATGAAGGAAAATTGAAAATAGGGCGTAGTCGGAAAAAGAAAATCGGAAAATAGATGTTTTTTAGGAGTTTTAGGTGAAAATTAGGAAAATTTAAGGACGAATTTTCAAAAGATGTTTAGAGACAGGTGCGCGAAGTAATTACGCGTCTTTTGGTACCGCACAGTGGTAGGTAAATTTGAAATCTAATAATAAACTATTGCAATATCGTGTAATTTTTTAAAGAAAATTAAATTTAATGTAAATTTTGAAAAATTTTAGGTGAAATTAAAAACAAATTGGACAGTCGGATAGAGCACTTCAAGACGAATCTTTTGATGTATAACACTATTATAAAAGGACAACTAATGGGTAAGTACTAATGTGTTTTCTATGTGGTTAGGTTAGGTTAGGTTAGGTTAGGTTAGGTTAGGTTAGGTTAGTTTAGCTTTTTTTCGATTTTGGGTGGTCGGATCGAGACGGGAGTGGTGTCAGAGGATAGGGCTCGACGAGCGCTATACAGGAATGAAGGAAAATTGAAAATAGGGCGTAGTCGGAAAAAGAAAATCGGAAAATAGATGTTTTTTAGGAGTTTTAGGTGAAAATTAGGAAAATTTAAGGACGAATTTTCAAAAGATGTTTAGAGACAGGTGCGCGAAGTAATTACGCGTCTTTTGGTACCGCACAGTGGTAGGTAAATTTGAAATCTAATAATAAACTATTGCAATATCGTGTAATTTTTTAAAGAAAATTAAATTTAATGTAAATTTTGAAAAATTTTAGGTGAAATTAAAAACAAATTGGACAGTCGGATAGAGCACTTCAAGACGAATCTTTTGATGTATAACACTATTATAAAAGGACAACTAATGGGTAAGTACTAATGTGTTTTCTATGTGGTTAGGTTAGGTTAGGTTAGGTTAGGTTAGGTTAGGTTAGGTTAGTTTAGCTTTTTTTCGATTTTGGGTGGTCGGATCGAGACGGGAGTGGTGTCAGAGGATAGGGCTCGACGAGCGCTATACAGGAATGAAGGAAAATTGAAAATAGGGCGTAGTCGGAAAAAGAAAATCGGAAAATAGATGTTTTTTAGGAGTTTTAGGTGAAAATTAGGAAAATTTAAGGACGAATTTTCAAAAGATGTTTAGAGACAGGTGCGCGAAGTAATTACGCGTCTTTTGGTACCGCACAGTGGTAGGTAAATTTGAAATCTAATAATAAACTATTGCAATATCGTGTAATTTTTTAAAGAAAATTAAATTTAATGTAAATTTTGAAAAATTTTAGGTGAAATTAAAAACAAATTGGACAGTCGGATAGAGCACTTCAAGACGAATCTTTTGATGTATAACACTATTATAAAAGGACAACTAATGGGTAAGTACTAATGTGTTTTCTATGTGGTTAGGTTAGGTTAGGTTAGGTTAGGTTAGGTTAGGTTAGGTTAGTTTAGCTTTTTTTCGATTTTGGGTGGTCGGATCGAGACGGGAGTGGTGTCAGAGGATAGGGCTCGACGAGCGCTATACAGGAATGAAGGAAAATTGAAAATAGGGCGTAGTCGGAAAAAGAAAATCGGAAAATAGATGTTTTTTAGGAGTTTTAGGTGAAAATTAGGAAAATTTAAGGACGAATTTTCAAAAGATGTTTAGAGACAGGTGCGCGAAGTAATTACGCGTCTTTTGGTACCGCACAGTGGTAGGTAAATTTGAAATCTAATAATAAACTATTGCAATATCGTGTAATTTTTTAAAGAAAATTAAATTTAATGTAAATTTTGAAAAATTTTAGGTGAAATTAAAAACAAATTGGACAGTCGGATAGAGCACTTCAAGACGAATCTTTTGATGTATAACACTATTATAAAAGGACAACTAATGGGTAAGTACTAATGTGTTTTCTATGTGGTTAGGTTAGGTTAGGTTAGGTTAGGTTAGGTTAGGTTAGGTTAGTTTAGCTTTTTTTCGATTTTGGGTGGTCGGATCGAGACGGGAGTGGTGTCAGAGGATAGGGCTCGACGAGCGCTATACAGGAATGAAGGAAAATTGAAAATAGGGCGTAGTCGGAAAAAGAAAATCGGAAAATAGATGTTTTTTAGGAGTTTTAGGTGAAAATTAGGAAAATTTAAGGACGAATTTTCAAAAGATGTTTAGAGACAGGTGCGCGAAGTAATTACGCGTCTTTTGGTACCGCACAGTGGTAGGTAAATTTGAAATCTAATAATAAACTATTGCAATATCGTGTAATTTTTTAAAGAAAATTAAATTTAATGTAAATTTTGAAAAATTTTAGGTGAAATTAAAAACAAATTGGACAGTCGGATAGAGCACTTCAAGACGAATCTTTTGATGTATAACACTATTATAAAAGGACAACTAATGGGTAAGTACTAATGTGTTTTCTATGTGGTTAGGTTAGGTTAGGTTAGGTTAGGTTAGGTTAGGTTAGGTTAGTTTAGCTTTTTTTCGATTTTGGGTGGTCGGATCGAGACGGGAGTGGTGTCAGAGGATAGGGCTCGACGAGCGCTATACAGGAATGAAGGAAAATTGAAAATAGGGCGTAGTCGGAAAAAGAAAATCGGAAAATAGATGTTTTTTAGGAGTTTTAGGTGAAAATTAGGAAAATTTAAGGACGAATTTTCAAAAGATGTTTAGAGGCAGGTGCGCGAAGTAATTACGCGTCTTTTGGTACCGCACAGTGGTAGGTAAATTTGAAATCTAATAATAAACTATTGCAATATCGTGTAATTTTTTAAAGAAAATTAAATTTAATGTAAATTTTGAAAAATTTTAGGTGAAATTAAAAACAAATTGGACAGTCGGATAGAGCACTTCAAGACGAATCTTTTGATGTATAACACTATTATAAAAGGACAACTAATGGGTAAGTACTAATGTGTTTTCTATGTGGTTAGGTTAGGTTAGGTTAGGTTAGGTTAGGTTAGGTTAGGTTAGGTTAGCTTTTTTTTCGATTTTGGGTGGTCGGATCGAGACGGGAGTGGTGTCAGAGGATAGGGCTCGACGAGCGCTATACAGGAATGAAGGAAAATTGAAAATAGGGCGTAGTCGGAAAAAGAAAATCGGAAAATAGATGTTTTTTAGGAGTTTTAGGTGAAAATTAGGAAAATTTAAGGACGAATTTTCAAAAGATGTTTAGAGACAGGTGCGCGAAGTAATTACGCGTCTTTTGGTACCGCACAGTGGTAGGTAAATTTGAAATCTAATAATAAACTATTGCAATATCGTGTAATTTTTTAAAGAAAATTAAATTTAATGTAAATTTTGAAAAATTTTAGGTGAAATTAAAAACAAATTGGACAGTCGGATAGAGCACTTCAAGACGAATCTTTTGATGTATAACACTATTATAAAAGGACAACTAATGGGTAAGTACTAATGTGTTTTCTATGTGGTTAGGTTAGGTTAGGTTAGGTTAGGTTAGGTTAGGTTAGGTTAGTTTAGCTTTTTTTCGATTTTGGGTGGTCGGATCGAGACGGGAGTGGTGTCAGAGGATAGGGCTCGACGAGCGCTATACAGGAATGAAGGAAAATTGAAAATAGGGCGTAGTCGGAAAAAGAAAATCGGAAAATAGATGTTTTTTAGGAGTTTTAGGTGAAAATTAGGAAAATTTAAGGACGAATTTTCAAAAGATGTTTAGAGACAGGTGCGCGAAGTAATTACGCGTCTTTTGGTACCGCACAGTGGTAGGTAAATTTGAAATCTAATAATAAACTATTGCAATATCGTGTAATTTTTTAAAGAAAATTAAATTTAATGTAAATTTTGAAAAATTTTAGGTGAAATTAAAAACAAATTGGACAGTCGGATAGAGCACTTCAAGACGAATCTTTTGATGTATAACACTATTATAAAAGGACAACTAATGGGTAAGTACTAATGTGTTTTCTATGTGGTTAGGTTAGGTTAGGTTAGGTTAGGTTAGGTTAGGTTAGGTTAGGTTAGTTTAGCTTTTTTTCGATTTTGGGTGGTCGGATCGAGACGGGAGTGGTGTCAGAGGATAGGGCTCGACGAGCGCTATACAGGAATGAAGGAAAATTGAAAATAGGGCGTAGTCGGAAAAAGAAAATCGGAAAATAGATGTTTTTTAGGAGTTTTAGGTGAAAATTAGGAAAATTTAAGGACGAATTTTCAAAAGATGTTTAGAGACAGGTGCGCGAAGTAATTACGCGTCTTTTGGTACCGCACAGTGGTAGGTAAATTTGAAATCTAATAATAAACTATTGCAATATCGTGTAATTTTTTAAAGAAAATTAAATTTAATGTAAATTTTGAAAAATTTTAGGTGAAATTAAAAACAAATTGGACAGTCGGATAGAGCACTTCAAGACGAATCTTTTGATGTATAACACTATTATAAAAGGACAACTAATGGGTAAGTACTAATGTGTTTTCTATGTGGTTAGGTTAGGTTAGGTTAGGTTAGGTTAGGTTAGGTTAGGTTAGGTTAGTTTAGCTTTTTTTCGATTTTGGGTGGTCGGATCGAGACGGGAGTGGTGTCAGAGGATAGGGCTCGACGAGCGCTATACAGGAATGAAGGAAAATTGAAAATAGGGCGTAGTCGGAAAAAGAAAATCGGAAAATAGATGTTTTTTAGGAGTTTTAGGTGAAAATTAGGAAAATTTAAGGACGAATTTTCAAAAGATGTTTAGAGACAGGTGCGCGAAGTAATTACGCGTCTTTTGGTACCGCACAGTGGTAGGTAAATTTGAAATCTAATAATAAACTATTGCAATATCGTGTAATTTTTTAAAGAAAATTAAATTTAATGTAAATTTTGAAAAATTTTAGGTGAAATTAAAAACAAATTGGACAGTCGGATAGAGCACTTCAAGACGAATCTTTTGATGTATAACACTATTATAAAAGGACAACTAATGGGTAAGTACTAATGTGTTTTCTATGTGGTTAGGTTAGGTTAGGTTAGGTTAGGTTAGGTTAGGTTAGGTTAGTTTAGCTTTTTTTCGATTTTGGGTGGTCGGATCGAGACGGGAGTGGTGTCAGAGGATAGGGCTCGACGAGCGCTATACAGGAATGAAGGAAAATTGAAAATAGGGCGTAGTCGGAAAAAGAAAATCGGAAAATAGATGTTTTTTAGGAGTTTTAGGTGAAAATTAGGAAAATTTAAGGACGAATTTTCAAAAGATGTTTAGAGACAGGTGCGCGAAGTAATTACGCGTCTTTTGGTACCGCACAGTGGTAGGTAAATTTGAAATCTAATAATAAACTATTGCAATATCGTGTAATTTTTTAAAGAAAATTAAATTTAATGTAAATTTTGAAAAATTTTAGGTGAAATTAAAAACAAATTGGACAGTCGGATAGAGCACTTCAAGACGAATCTTTTGATGTATAACACTATTATAAAAGGACAACTAATGGGTAAGTACTAATGTGTTTTCTATGTGGTTAGGTTAGGTTAGGTTAGGTTAGGTTAGGTTAGGTTAGGTTAGTTTAGCTTTTTTTCGATTTTGGGTGGTCGGATCGAGACGGGAGTGGTGTCAGAGGATAGGGCTCGACGAGCGCTATACAGGAATGAAGGAAAATTGAAAATAGGGCGTAGTCGGAAAAAGAAAATCGGAAAATAGATGTTTTTTAGGAGTTTTAGGTGAAAATTAGGAAAATTTAAGGACGAATTTTCAAAAGATGTTTAGAGACAGGTGCGCGAAGTAATTACGCGTCTTTTGGTACCGCACAGTGGTAGGTAAATTTGAAATCTAATAATAAACTATTGCAATATCGTGTAATTTTTTAAAGAAAATTAAATTTAATGTAAATTTTGAAAAATTTTAGGTGAAATTAAAAACAAATTGGACAGTCGGATAGAGCACTTCAAGACGAATCTTTTGATGTATAACACTATTATAAAAGGACAACTAATGGGTAAGTACTAATGTGTTTTCTATGTGGTTAGGTTAGGTTAGGTTAGGTTAGGTTAGGTTAGGTTAGGTTAGTTTAGCTTTTTTTCGATTTTGGGTGGTCGGATCGAGACGGGAGTGGTGTCAGAGGATAGGGCTCGACGAGCGCTATACAGGAATGAAGGAAAATTGAAAATAGGGCGTAGTCGGAAAAAGAAAATCGGAAAATAGATGTTTTTTAGGAGTTTTAGGTGAAAATTAGGAAAATTTAAGGACGAATTTTCAAAAGATGTTTAGAGACAGGTGCGCGAAGTAATTACGCGTCTTTTGGTACCGCACAGTGGTAGGTAAATTTGAAATCTAATAATAAACTATTGCAATATCGTGTAATTTTTTAAAGAAAATTAAATTTAATGTAAATTTTGAAAAATTTTAGGTGAAATTAAAAACAAATTGGACAGTCGGATAGAGCACTTCAAGACGAATCTTTTGATGTATAACACTATTATAAAAGGACAACTAATGGGTAAGTACTAATGTGTTTTCTATGTGGTTAGGTTAGGTTAGGTTAGGTTAGGTTAGGTTAGGTTAGGTTAGTTTAGCTTTTTTTCGATTTTGGGTGGTCGGATCGAGACGGGAGTGGTGTCAGAGGATAGGGCTCGACGAGCGCTATACAGGAATGAAGGAAAATTGAAAATAGGGCGTAGTCGGAAAAAGAAAATCGGAAAATAGATGTTTTTTAGGAGTTTTAGGTGAAAATTAGGAAAATTTAAGGACGAATTTTCAAAAGATGTTTAGAGACAGGTGCGCGAAGTAATTACGCGTCTTTTGGTACCGCACAGTGGTAGGTAAATTTGAAATCTAATAATAAACTATTGCAATATCGTGTAATTTTTTAAAGAAAATTAAATTTAATGTAAATTTTGAAAAATTTTAGGTGAAATTAAAAACAAATTGGACAGTCGGATAGAGCACTTCAAGACGAATCTTTTGATGTATAACACTATTATAAAAGGACAACTAATGGGTAAGTACTAATGTGTTTTCTATGTGGTTAGGTTAGGTTAGGTTAGGTTAGGTTAGGTTAGGTTAGGTTAGTTTAGCTTTTTTTCGATTTTGGGTGGTCGGATCGAGACGGGAGTGGTGTCAGAGGATAGGGCTCGACGAGCGCTATACAGGAATGAAGGAAAATTGAAAATAGGG